>CM053029.1:147967585-148181702 GCA_028564925.1 Lithobates sylvaticus | reverse complement strand
AAAAGGCCACTAGATTCCAAGGTGTTGTCATATTTGATTCCAACTCAATATTTGAAAACCTGGATTTACCCACAATCCAATCTATGGCATATCTCAGCAGACATAATATGGTTGCAAAATTGTACATTGGGTAAAGCCATTCCCCCCTTTTGCTTAGGCAAGTAGAGTTTTTAAATGCAATCTGGGGTTTCTTACCCTGCCAAATTAATTTGCAGAATGTTAAATTCAACACATTCACATCTTTATATTTAATAATAAATGGTAGCGTCTGCATTGGGTAGAGTAATTTAGCAAAACTTGACATCTTAATAAATGTATTTGACCAAACTGAGTTAAATGTAATGACGCCCATCTGTCAATTCTCTACAGATCTTTTTAATCTTTGTTGGAAAATTTAACATACAGTATCTCACAAAAGTGAGTACACCCCTCACATTTTTGTAAATATTTTATTATATCTTTTCATGTGACGACACTGAAGAAATTACACTTTGCTACAATGTAAAGTAGTGTACAGCTTGTATAACAGTATAAATTTGCTGTCCCCTCAAAATAACTCAACTGGCAACAAAGGTGAGTACACCCCTAAGTGAAAATTTCCAAATTGGGCCCAATTAGCCATATTCCCTCCCCGGTGTCATGTCAGGACATGGTTCCTTGTCTTCAGCAAACTGTTTGTGGGCTTTCTTGTGCATCATCTTTAGAAGAGGCTTCCTTCTGGGATGACAGCCATGCAGACCAATTTGATGCAGTGTGTGGCGTATGGTCTGAGCACTGACAGGCTGTCCCCCCACCCCTTCAAGCTCTGCAGCAATGCTGGAAGCACTCATACATCTATTTCCCAAAGACAACCTCTGGATTTGACGCTGAGCACGTGAACTCAACTTCTTTTGTTGACCATGTCGAGGCCTGTTCTGAGTGGAACCTGCCCTGTTAAACCGCTGTATGGTCTTGGCCACCATGCTGCAGCTCAGTTTCAGGGTCTTGGCAATCTTCTTATGGCCTAGGTAAGGGTAAGAAACCCCAGATTGCATTTAAAAACTCTACTTTCCAAAGCAAAAGGGGGGAATGGCTTTACCCAGTATACAATTATGCAACCTATCATGTCTGCTGAGATATGCCATAGATTGGATTGTGGGTAAATCCAGGTTTTCGAATATTGAGTTGGAATCAAATATGACAACACCTTGGAATCTAGCGGCCCTTTTGCACTGTCCACCAGAGAAATTGCCTATATTGAATCACATTTATTATTCTAACGTAGATCCCTGCAAGGACTCATAGAAAACAATTGTTTTCTTTGTGTCGTTGCAGAGAGAGGTGCAGAAAAACACATCTCAGCTCATGGTGTGAATGAGGCCTTAGTGTGTTGAAGTGCCATTGAAAATGAATGTATTGTTCGTTAACGTGTTGTGGTAACAAAGTGTGTTGCTGCAACACATATCTGTAAATGTGCCCTTAAAACAGAGTACACTTAAAAGTGGGGTATGCCTGTAATCCTTTGGCTCTGGTGACACAGAGCACTCTGCATGTTCTAAAGAAAGTAGAGCAGGAATAGTTTACATTCATTATTTGCAGGGTGGATAAAAATCGATTATTTAAAACAAAAATAAAAAAAATCAGATTTTTTTTTATTTAAAATAGATTTTTTTGATTTTTATCACATTTATTTTTATAAAATGCTTTTGGAGTAAAAATCTAACTAAAGATAGTTGTCTATTTAAGATATATTAATAATTTAGTTTATTCAGCATGAAATGGAGATTAGTTATGTAGCATGAACCTGTATATTCTGCAACATTTTTGGTAAACTCATTCAATGAATCCAAGCTCTGCAAGCTGAGATAACATGCACTGCATTGATGCATTCACACAATTTCACAGTAACCATGAGATAAAACAAAGTTCAGGAATATTCTTTATCCTATTGTTTTGCAAATCTATGTACATTACAAGCTGTATGATTTGATTGTTTGAAGAGAATTGCATCTGTACCAGGCTCCAAGTGTGAGGAGGAAGGGCAAGCAGTAAAAATAAAAGTGAAACATTCTAAGCAGATTATAAACCTTGTGATTTTTCTGCACATAACTTGAAGTGCTCTTTTCCTCCCTTGAAGAGCAAAATGGCAGCAGGCCGTAAAAGAAACCCAGTTTGGGAATATTTGAATTAAGTACCTATGGGTAAAGAGGGTATGCATACAAAATGGAAGCAATTCAACAAAGAGATGCAAGGCCTGGTGGCCTGAATGAAAGAACATCATGAGAAGACATGCTGTGATGAAAGCACAGTGTTTGAAGTTTTTTTATGTGGATATATTTAGTTTAAGTTCTTTTGTTTGTCTGTTTTTTCAATGATATTTTGTTTATGCACTTTATTTACTAAACATTGATGTTTACGCAAATACAAGAATATGTAATATAATGTTATTGTTTTAATTAACAACTTCAATACAGGGCACTTCCCCCCTTCCTGCCCAGATTAATTTTCAGCGCTGTCGCACTTTGAAGGACAATTGGGCGGTTATGCTGCGTTGTACCCAAACAAAATTGTTATCATTTTGCTCCCACAAATAGAGCTTTCTTTTGGTGGTATTTGATCACCACTGGCGTTTTTTTTTTTTTGCTAAACAAATAAAAAAAAAATAATTTCTTTGTTTTTGTTATAAAATTTTGTAAATAAGTAATTTTTCTCCTTCACTGATGGGTGCTGACGAGGTTGCACTGATGGGCACTGATAAGGTAGCACTGATGAGGTGGCAATGATGATGAGTCATTAATATGCAGCAATGATTGGCACTGATTGACACTGATAGGTGGCACTGATGGGCACTGATAGATGATAGATGCAGTTCCGCCACTTGATCATTCTTACAGGCGACGGGAAGGGACACCCCCCCTCCCGCCGCCCTCCGGTTCTTCTCTGGGCTCTCCTGTGCCATCGGGGACACAGAGGAAGAATCCTCTGGATGACGACCATCCAGATGGTCACAAGTCATCTCTATGACCATCGGAGGCCTGGGCGGGACATTATGACAACAAGTTCGGACAGCGGTTGTAAACAAAGCCGCAATCGGGCTGTAAAGCATGGGATCATTCATTTTTTTTTTTTTGATCTCATGCTTTCCAGCCTGGTGAAGAGATGTGGGGTCTTATAGACCCCGCATCTCTCCATAAAGAGGACCTGTCACGCACCATTCCTATTTCAAGGGATGTTTACATTGTAATAGGAATAAAATTGATAAAAAAATAAAAAATTAAGAGAAAGTGTAAAAAAAAATAAAAAGAAAGTAAAATAAACAATAAAAAAATAAAATAAAATGTAAAGCGCCCCTGTCCCCGTGGGCTCATATGTAAACGCCGTTCAAAGTACACACGTGAGGTATTGCCGCATGTGTTAGAGCGAGAGCAACAGTTCTAGCACTAGACCTGCTCTGTAACCTGTAAAAAAAATTAAAGCGCCACCTATGCAGATTTTTAAGTACCGATATTTGGCGCCATTCCATGAGTGTGCACAATTTTAAAGCGTGACATGTTGGGTATCTATTTACTCAGCGTAAAATCATCTTTCAGACTATACAAAAAAATGGGCTAACTTAACTGCTTTGTTATTTAATGAATGAAACAGTTTTTTCCCCAAAAACGCGTTTAAAAAATTGTTGCGCAAATACTGTGCGACATAAAAAATTGCAATGACTGCCATTTTATTCTCTAGGGTGTCTAAAAAATATATATAATGTTTGGGGGTTCTGAGTAATTTTCTAGCAAAAACATTATGATTTTTGCATGTAGGAGAGGAGTGCCAAAATAGGCCAGGTATGGAAGTGGTTAAAAAATGTAATAACTTGGATTACCTTGATTGATCAATGCCCCAAAAGTGACAGGCTCTTTTTATTATACAGGAAAACAAATGGAAGTAATTGACATTGTCCTTATTGGCAAAGCAAACATCATTCTACATTTTATTATACAATGCTTAAAAACTACACTTCTTCTATTGACTGTTTTTTTCATAAATTAGGTTACATACCAGATGGGATAGAATACCTTGCAGCTGGCTGCCTGGTGCTGTGCCAGTCACTCATGAGACTCACACACTGCAAGACATACTACACCCTTCATTCCAATTCATTTCAGAAGCACAAGTGCCACCTAGAGGCCAGAAATCTCTGGATTCTTACTAGACATGCTGCACGCAAAGGGAAACAGTTTTTTGAGAATTGTTTTTTTTTTAAATAGCAAAGCCAGAGCTCCTTACTGAGAAAAGGGAGAGATAATGCATTGGAGAGATGATAAATTAATAGATAGATACATAAATCTACTTTTCTTGTTCAGTGATTTTTATTCAAAGACAAGTGCAGACACAATGTAGGACACATGGTAACGGCTAAGAATATTAGCAATCAATAAGTAACAATAGGCTTCACCAGAGCTTTCCTGACACCAAGAGAAAAATGGTGACAAGGGAGGAAGCTGTGTGCTGCATGAAGGGGGTGTGTCCCTTCCCTCCAATCAGTACTCAGAGTTCTCCTCACTAAGCTCTGCAGTGTGTAACTTCACCTCTCCACCCTCTTTTTTCTGATAACTCAGACAAGTTTTAAAAATGGTGGACTTTGAATAGATGTAGAGAAGACTGCATATAAACAGGTACAATTTATGTAGGAGGAATTGTTTCATCCCTGTGTATCACCTGATGAAAGTCATTTCTTGGGTATATGTAAGGGTTTACAGTGGTGAACCTTCCCAGGGTGAAACAAATGTTCTCACAATAACCAAAGTGCTATTATTCTGCTCTAAAGTACATATACTGTAATCCACAAACTTCATATATACTCTGTACTTTGTGACAAAACTCCAGTGCTTGTGAGTTCAGTGCCTCTTCACAAATCCCCTGGAGGAAACACACTCACCAGATTGTATGACCCCTTAACTTAAAGTGTTACTAAACCCAGGACCCTGTATTCACTATATCTGGTCTCTCACAGTACATGGAAATGCAATTATTTTAGTAAATATAAACTGCCAAATACCTTTTCTCATCAGCAGTATGTAGCAGTATTATGGCTTCCATCAGTGTCTGGTTAAAGCTTGTAGGAGGAGTTTTCATTCTACTCTGACTCCTATGAGGCTGCAGGACCCCTGACCCTCTGTCTGGACAGTGCTGATGGGCCCTTTGCTGATTAATTTTCTTGTGTACTTATCCAAGTATATCACCTTTTGAATAAAAAATAGTGTTTACCTATTCAAATATGTAGAAAAAGTCAACAATTTTCATCGGGTGTGCTTAACCACTTTCCGTCCGGGCTATAACCGAATGACGGCTACAGTGCAGGCTTCCAGTGTCAGGAGGGCTTCAATCACAGCGGGCCTTTTACCACGTGATCAGCTGTCAGCCACTGACAGCTGCTCATGGAAGTAAACAAGCCGGTTATCGGCTTTTTTTCTCCTCACAATCAGCGTGAGGAGAGAAGCAGAAAGCCGGTAACTGGCTTCTGTTACGGAGTCATCGGTCCCTGCCTCAGTGCCCGCCAGTGCAGCTACTCAGTGCTCACCAGTGCCACCTATCAATGCCCACCAGTTTTATCTATTAGTGCCTACCAGTGCCACCTATCAGTGCCCACTAGTTCTACCTATCAGTGCCCACCAGTGCTGCCAATCAGTGCCCACCAGTGCCACCTATCTGTGTCCTATCAGTGTCCATCAGTGCTGCCAATCAGTGCCTCACCATCATTGTCACCTATCAGTGCTGACTATCAGTGTCACCTATCAGTGCAGCCTCATCAGTGCCTCCTCATCAGTGCCCACCTGTGCTGCCTCGGTGTCCATCAGTGCCCATAAGTGCAGCTTCATCAATGTCCATTAGTGCAACCTATCAGTGTCCATCAGTGCCCATCCATGCAGCCTCATCAGCGCACATCAGTGAAGGAGAAAAATTACCTGTTTGCAAAATTGTATAACAAACTACTTTTTTTTTCCCAACATTTTTGATCTTTTTTGGTTTCTTTAGCAAAAAAGAAAAAACCCAGAGGTGATTAAAGTGATTGGGAAGGCTATTTTTTTTTTGCTTTAAAAAAAAAACAAACATGATATACTTACCTGCTCTGTTGCAGTGGATTTTCGGGTCCCTCGCCAGAGCCCTTGGTTCCTCCTTCCTGCCGAGTGCCCCCCACAGCAAGCAGCTTGCTATGGGGTCACCCGATCCGAGTCAGCTCCCTGTGTCCATTCAGACATGGAGCCCTGACCAGGCCCCACTTTCCTCTGATTGGCTGACTGATTTTGATTAACTCTTTCCCCTGATTGGCTGACTGCTTTTGATTAACAGCAGCGGGAGCCAATGTTACCACACTACTGTCTCAGTCAATGAGGAGGGGTGTCCCAGGCAGACGAGACACTCGTGCAACAGCCCGGAACCTCCCCTTCTCAGGTCCTTCACCAGAGCTCTTGGCCCCTCCTTCCTGCCGAGTGCCCCCACAGCAAGCAGCTTGCTATGGGGGCACCCGAGCCGAGTCACAGCTCCATGTGTCCATTCAGACACGGAGCCCCGACCCGGTCCCGCCCCCTCTCTCCCCCGATTGACTGACTGATTGTGATTCACAGCAGCGGGAACCAATGGCACCACACTGCTGTCTCAGCCAATGAGGGGGGATGTCCCAGGCAGATGAGACACTCATGCAACAGAGAGGGGGCTCAGGTAAGTATTAGGGGGAGCTGGGGCGGCTGCTGCACACATAAAAAACCTTCTCCCTTTACAACTACTTTAACCACTTGCCCACTGGTCCCTTAAACCCCCTTCCTAACCAGACCAATTTTTAGCTTTCAGTGCTCTCACATTTTCAATGACAATTACTCAGTCATGCAACACTATACCTTCATGAAATGTTTGACCTTTTTTTCCACACAAATAGAGCTTTCTTTTGGTGGTATTTAATCACCAGTGAGTTTTTATTTTTTGCACTATAATGAATTTTTGTATTTTTCTAATGCCGTGTACACACGATTGGAGATTCCGACAACAAAATCGTGGATTTCTTTCTGAAGGATGTTGGCTCAAACTTGTCTTGCATACACACGGTCACAGAAATGTTGTTGGAAATTCTGAACGTCAAGAACGTGGTGACGTACAACACATATTATTTGGTCTTTGTCAAAGCTATAGAGTCCACAAGCTATGGTGCCAATGACTGAAAATTGATCACACCTGATTTACCCCAAATTACCCCTTTTTGGAAAGTAGACAATCCAAGGTTTTTAGTAAGAGGCATTGTGAGTTTTTTGAAGTTGTAATTTTTTCCCCACAATTCTTTGCAAAATTAAAAAAAAAAATTCTTTCTTTTCTTATTAAACAAAATTGTCATAATAACAAGTTATTTCTCACACACAGCATATGCATACTTGCAACTACATCCCACAATACATTCTGCTACATCTCCTGAGTATGGTGATACCACATGTGTGAGACTTTTTCTCCCTGTGCTTGCATGGGTTTCCTTTGGGTACCTCTCATACTCCAAAGACATGCTGGTAGGTTAATTGACCCTAATATATAAATGAGAGTTAGGGACCTTAGATTGTAAGCTCCTTAAGGGCAGGGACTAATGTGAATGTACAATATATATTAAAGAATAAGTTCACCTTTTGAAAAAAAAATATAAATGCACATTTGTTTGCAGGTAAAAAAATGTGCATTTATAATTTTTTTCTAAGGAGCCTGCAGAGCTTTTCACCCATGGCAGGCAGGAAGATCAATGAACTACAAGAGCGCTCACCAGTGACCGTACAATTCATTGAGAACTACAAGTCGTCAGCCACAATGGTTGACGGTACTTGTAGTCTATTCATTTACAGGAAACTGTGAATGAATGATGCGGCTGTGTGGGTGGAGCCAAACCCGCTGATGCCATTTTAAAATTATGACAGCAGATGCAGGGAGAGGATCCCCCCACCCACTGTCATTTTGGAAGGGGGAGAGGGGGTGCTAAATACATGTGTCACATGACACAAGTGGTGGCCCTTGCATTGTGGATGCACGGGCGCCCCTTTCAGGATGCCGGACACAAGGATTTCTATGGCGGGGCGGGAGGGGGTGATACTTTTTTAAGCACCTGATTAGAGCCAGAGGCTCTAATAGGCTTCAAAATAGGGTGGGCTTGGGGCGCAGAGAGTGTGCCATGATCCCACCCAATTGTGTGACGATATAAAATAAATTTTTCCCTATTTTCACACTAACTTTCCTCCCCGCCAATCAGGAGGCAGGGCGTCAGACCTGTTTCCTGATTGGCCAAAGCGCCAGGCCACCCTATTGGATGCCTGCCACTTAGGAAGAGGAGCAGAAGAGACACACGCTGGACTGGATGAAGGATACCTCTGCTGCCGCTCACTTGGAGAGGAGCCTGGTGGTGAGTGCCTGACCACAGGGGTCTGTCAGAGTGTCTGACACAGTGGCTGCACATGATGGGCACAGTGGTTGTATTTGGTGGGCACAGTGGCTGCACATGATGGGCACAGTGACTGTATTTGGTGGGCACAATGGCTGCACATGATGGGCACAGTGGCTGTATTTTGTGGGCACAGTGGCTGAATATTATGGGCACAATGACTGTATTTGGTGGGCACAGTGGCTGCACATGATGGGCACAGTGACTGTATTTGGTAGGCACAGTGGCTGCACATGATGAGCACAGTGGCTTTATTTGGTGGGCACAGTGACTGTATTTGGTGGGCACAGTGGCTGCACATGATGGGCACAGTGGCTGCATATGCTGGGCACAGTGGCTGCACATTATGGGCACAGTGACTGTATTTGGTGGGCACAGTGGCTGCACATGATGGGCACAGTGACTGTATTTGGTGGGCACAGTGGCTGCATATGCTGGTCACAGTGGCTGCATAGGCTGGTTACAGTGGCTGCATATGATGGGCGCAGTGACTGTATTTGGTGGGCACAGTGGCTGCATATGATGGGCACAATGACTGTATTTGGTGGGCACAGTGGCTGCACATGATGGGCACAGTGACTGTATTTGGTGGGCACAGGGGCTGCATTTGATGGGCACAGTGGCTGTATTTGATGGGCATAGTGTATGCATATGATGGGCACAGTGGCTGCATATGATGGGCACAGTGGCTGTATTTGCTGGGCCCAGTGGCTGCATTTGATGGCACAGTTGCTGTATTTGATGGTACAGTGGCTGTATTTGGTGGGCACAGTGGCTGCATATGATGGGCACAGTGGTTGCATATGATGGGCACAGTGGCTGCATTTGATAGGCACAGTGGCTGCATATGATGGGCACAGTGGCTGCATATGATGGGCACAGTGGCTGCATATGATTGGCACAGTGGCTGCATTTTACAGGCACAGTGGCTGCATTTGATGGCACAGTCTCTGCATTTGCTGGGCACAGTGGCTGCATTTGATGGGCACAGTAAGGCTACAATTTATGTTTGTTTTTATGTATTTTTCAGCTTGTTTGCGCCCCCCAAAAATTTTGAGCACCAGCTGCCACTGCACGACCCCCTAAATACGCGTGTCACATGTAACATATTTAGAAAGGTAAACTTAGCCTTTAAAGTATGTAAAGTGCTGTGTAAATTGTCATTGCTACATAAGTAGCTGTAATAAATAAATAAATATTTTGTAAATACACCTCACAGTTCTGGATGCACCATGTGGACTTGTTTTCATGGATTGGCCATAAATTTGACCAATAAGAAAAATGTGATATATGATTTAATGTTCCATTATACACAGGTGGTGGTGCAGCTGTACTGGAACAGGGAATTATAATGTTGAATGTCTAGAACTGTTTACCAGTAATATATCAATAGGTGACGCTTCCGACACAGATGCCAAGCAACGAGCCGTCCGTGAGCTGGATTACCTATTAACCGCCACACATCGCAGTAAAGCTGAACAGTTGGAAATAAATTATTCCATATGAACATAATTCAGTCCAGTGCCTAGAAAAAAAAAAAGAATGACATGCATTGCCAAAGCTGCTTTTAACTATGTAGCGGCTTGTAACTAAAGTAAGAATTAAATATTTGACCTGTTTCAGGGCTAGTTCACATGGGAGGTTGAAATGTGGTTTTACACCATCAGACCACCCACCTAAATAAAGGAATGCCCTGTCACAGAATTGTGATTATAAAACAGCCCTAAAGCAGGCCAGGAAAGAAAATCACTCAACCCCCCCATCTTCATGGGAATTCCTACCATGGCGGAGCTATTGTGTTCTCTTGGCAGGGGGCACAGGGAGCCCTTACTGGGAGAACACACAGTGATCGTTGCTAGCGGCTCTAGAGTCTGGCAATAGTTGCATGAAAAATCCGACATGCTGGTTGTACCCTAATCGATTGATGGATCGGCTTGGGTAAATTCAGCCTGACCATACATGGGTCGAATCTCGGCCGATTCAGCAGGGATTCGAACCATCAATGGCCGGATTAACTGTTTTTCCTCCTCCTAGCTCTTTGATCACTTCTGAGCTGCAGAGCAGCAAAGACAGAAGGATTACAGCTTCATTTACCTGGGGCTTTCCACCTCTCCCCCAGTATATCAAGCAGGAGTTTGATACACAGTAAAGCCCCATATACACGGTCGGATTATCGCATGGATTCTGTCCGATCGGACAATGTTGTCGAAAAATCCGACCGTGTGTATGCACCATCGGACAGTGTACGTCGGATTGTCCGACGGACAAGGTCCTATCTCCTGCTGGTTCGATTTTTGAACAACAAGGTCCGATCACACCAAATCCGATCGTGTGTATGGTAGTCCGACGGACAAAGTGCTATGCATGCTCAGATCACATTACAAGACCAAAGCTATTGGCTACTAGCCTCTACGTAGTCCCGTCGTAGGCAACAAACGTCACCACGTTCAGAATGATCGGATTTTCCGACAACTTTGTCCGACCGTGTGTACGCAAAACCAACATCAGACAAAGTATGACGGACATGGTCTGACGGACCTGGTCCTCGGATAATCCGCGCATGTGTATGGGGCTTTAGAGTTTAACCACTTCCCACCTATAGTCAAATGACGGCTGGGCAGGACAGCCAATGACTGGTCAGCATACCGGCCCGCTGCCAGTACCATGTGAACACTGTAACCAATCACAGAAGGTCACATGACAGTTGTAAACAATGGATGGTTTACTTTGATGCCACCCATTGTGTACAATTGTGTTGCTAGCAGTGATCACACTGATCACTTGGTACAGACAGGGTCAATCACAGCCCATCTGTACCATGTGAATAGATGTGACCAATCACAACAAAACAAACTGAATGAATCTGTTTCATTCAGTAAAAATTGTTGCTTATACCAGTGAAACTCAAACAATCATAATGTGTAAAAAATAAAATAAAATTCTGATCACTTCCACAGAGTAGTACAGTGTTAATAAGGTAATACTGTATTGCTCTGGTCACAGTAAAAAAAAAAAATTGTTAAAAAAAAAAAGAAAAAAATGTAAGAAAAAAAAATTGAGAAAATAATTAACTTTTTTTTTTTTTATACATACAGTCACCAGTCAGTGTCCCTGATCACCATCACACCCATTATATGATAACGGTGTACTGTACTGCACTGGTGATAGTATGGAAAAAATAAAATTGTTATTTTCTCAAAAATTGTGTAAAAAAAATGACACCTTCAAAAAACTCGCCATGACGCTCACTAAATACCTTGGACTGTCTACTTTCCAAAATGCGTTCATTTGGGGGGGGGGGGGGGGGGGGGGTATTTGTACTGTCCTGGTTTTTTCAGGCCTCAAGAAATGAGAGAGGCTGTCAGTACATTGACTGATTTTCAAATATACTGTATACCACAGTCTGTAGACTCTATAACTTTCCTACAGACTAAATAATCTACACTGATTTAGATTATTTTTACCCCCAAAAAATGTAGCAGAATACATTTTGGCCTAAATGTATGAAGAAAGATTATTTATTTGCAAAATTGTATAACAGAAACTAGGGAAAAACTTTTTTTTTTTTAGCAAAAAAAAAAAAAATTCAGTGATGATTAAATACCACTAAAAGAAAGCTCTATCTCTATGGAAAAAAAAAGATAAAAATATGTGTACAGTGTTGCATGACCGCGCATTTGTCATTCAAAGCTTGACAGGCCCGAAAGCTGAAAATTGGCCCAGGCAGGAAGGGGGTAAAAGTACTCGGTAACGAAGTAGTTAAAACAAAAATAAAACCAGCATAGGATAACTTATTAACAAGGTAAAAGTAATTGCAAACGCCAGCTCCAAGTGTACATTTAGCTGTGTGCCCCGCGTTCCTCTTAATCGACTTAGCGTAATTTTATGTCTATATAACAATGGAGAGAAAACTGACAAGCTGCAAGGGTGAGTGAATCGATGACACAAAACTGCAGATGGTATTGCAACAGCCAGTGATCTGTAGATCATTCCAAATTAACCCTGTAATTATGTGCTGCCCAGGAGAGCAGACCCCCGGGGCGAGCTGTGAACTTTGGCCAGATACTAATTTGTACGGCAGAAGAGTTGACATGTTACCCGGAGACAAAATGGATCCACATTCCGCTAGACCTGTCACCTGGCGGCTAGTAACATCCGGTTAATGACTCCTCTAACAAGACTCAATTATTAATAGTGCTGACATGACACTTCCATATGAGGAGTAGGTGTAATGCAATGTCAGGTTCATGATGATGGTGTTAATAAAGTTACTGTATGAGGGTTGTCATGAAAGTTATAAGCGATGGCTAGGATACAAAATAACAAGATGGAGAATTAAGTTTTAAAGGTTAGGAAAGCTGTGCTGAGGGAAATGTATAAGCCTGGATTCATCAATGTGCCGAAGCATTTCAAGCAGTGTTAAACCCAAAAGCAATTATTTATTATATTGGAACTCACATATTTTTTAGTGCAGTGGTGGCTGGTAGTATATTTTTGGGTGGGTAAACATTACACCCTACCCCCGTCGGTCGGTCACCAGCCTCACAAATACCCCTCCGGGCGCCGGTTTCACCCTTTGTCTCCTCCTCCTTGGCTGCGGTGCCCCCCATCAGTACAGACCCCCCCAGGACAACCCACCCCCCCATATGTACAGACCCCCCTAGGACAACCCACCCCCACCCCCCCCATAAGTACAGACCCCCCAGGACAAATGGTAAGATCGGGACAAAGGTCTAAATCCCGGGAATGTCCCGGGAAATTCGGGACAGTTGGTAGGTATATAAGTGTAAGCAGTGTAAGTATCTGAATGTCACTTGCTATCAGCTTCTTAAAGTCCTATACAGACTGGAAGTGTTAGAAACAGCACAGGAAGCCAATCAGTTTATGTGCTGACAAGAGCATGTTGACAGTCAGGGCAGGACTTTTAGGAGCGAAGTTTAAGGAAAAAACTTACACTTAAATGCCCATCAATGCAGCCTTATCAGTGTCCATCTGCAGCCTTATTAGTGTCCATCTGCAGCCTTGTCCAGTGTCATTGCAGCCTTGTTTGTGTCATTTGCAGCCTTGTCAGTGTAGCCTTGTCATTTGCAGCCTTGTCATTGCATCAGTTTCTCATCCTGCTCCTGGAACAATAGTCAGGTTGAACACTGCTCAGCCATTCACAGGTAGCTTTGTATTTTTCGAATGACTACAAGGCTTTCTTTGATTGGATGAGGTGGCGATTGCGACATCATCCGTGTTCCTCTCCACCTCAGCCAATCAGGGGAAGCCTTGTATTCATTCAGAAAATACAAAGCTTCGTGTGAATGGCTGAACAGTTTTTGTATTGGGAGTGGGAGGGGAAGTTGCATTTTTACTGCAGACACACAGAGCTGTATACTTTATACTGTTGGTAGCTGATGCTACTGTAGCAAGGTCCCGAACCTCCAAAGGCCTAATGGCGATCTGCAGAGTCAGGGATAGCTGACATTCGTCTTTGTAGACTGGGCTACCAGGCATGGTAGATGTGATGCAAGATGGAGTGAGAGACACTTTTTGGATGCAAAAGAGGTTTATATATATAGACCTCCAGATCCAATCGTCACAGAATCGCCTGAGCTCTTCCACAGCTAGCACGCTGTATACTTCTTAAGCGTCACCCCCGCCATCCTGCTGGGTCCCTAGCTTGATACTCGATGCTCCTTAAGCGTCACCCCTGCCGTCCTGCTGAGTCCCTAGCTTGGCACCTGCTAAAGCTTTCCCCTTCTTCACCGTCCCCAGCTGGTGAGAAGACTGCTCTGATACTGGCTCCGGCTTACTCACTGTAGTCTCTGGTAACAAGGTGGATGGTCACCTTCACAACTCGGTGGACTCCAATCCTGCAGTCCCAACCCTACGCTGCTTCTCTTGCTCCTGGATAGGCCTCAGGCAGCCTAGCAGCCAGGTGGCCCCGGGATAGGCCTCAGGCTTCCGGCCTAGCAGCCCGGGGCGATATAGCACACGTCCACCTAGACAGCCCTCTAGGTGGCACAGAACCCCGATCACCTGACTCCACCCAAATAAATAGGCTCTCCCAGCAGGTCAAGGGACCAAAGAAACCCCTGCCAATTGCCTGAGACACCCCATCCATCCATACTCTGACCTTGCTACACACTTGTCAATCTAATGTCACCAGCAAGTGCCACCTGGTGGCAGAAGAGAAAAGGTACAGCAATCCAGAGTTAGAGAGGAGTCAGTGGATCAATCAGCCAGGATGATTAATACCTGACAAACTAAATTTATTAGCAACTCTGCCTAAAACACGTAGCACCCCACGTAGGAACCGCAGATGAAATGGGATCCTCCACCCTGCACAGCCAGGCACACCGAATTTCCACAGTCACCCAGAGCCAGAAAACAGTCCAGCACTTTGTTTTTTTGTATTTTATTGAGGGGATAAAACTTGGATGGGAAGTAGGGGTATTATGGGATGGCCACTTGACTTCAGACAACTTCAGGGACAACTTTCCATTATACAGTCTATGTACACTCCTCTGCTCCTCCAGCACACTTACTTGCAGAACTCCACTGGGGCACTTGACAAAAAGATGATCCTGACACAGCACTCAGTCAGATCTTAGAACAACAGCCTGTTATAGGCAGGAACCTAAAGCCCCTTTAAATGTGTGTCAAAAGTCAGTGTCCAGCTTCCAACCCTCTGGTTACTGATCTCAGCACTACCCCTTCAGGCACTGCCAGCCTGCCTGGCTGCAGCTGCCCCTTTCACTAGCCCTCCTGGCTACTTCTCCTCAGTCCTCCCATACTGACACCACAGTCCTCCAAGACTTCTAACTCACCAGCCTACCCGGTTGACTCCTCTGGAGAACTCCAGGATGTTCTGACCTCCTCCTGCTGTCCTCTTCTTACTTCCATGCCTCCAAGAAGGATTTCCTCTGTGTGGTGTAGATTGCCCCTCCAGCACCCAAGCTCTAGGCCTGAGGCCACCCCCCCCCCCCCCCCCAGACTAGGGGGACACCCTCAAGGGCCGCCGACAGACACCTCAGCACTCCTTCTCCATCTTCCACCCGACTGCCCCTGCTGGCATGACCCATGAGTATTTATGAAGTGAGTCTGCCCCCTGCCAGCCCATTTTGCTGGGGATTGGCTGGGGCCCTCGTCAATACTCCGAGCAGCTTCTCCTAGACTCTACCCTCTACTTCTGGAAACTTTTTAAAGGTTCCAGAGAGCAGGGGGAGTTACCAGAGGTGCTGCTTGCTGAGTCATCAAGCCTCCCTGAGTTACTCAGCCCTGATCCAGATTCAACCCAGGCCTGGCTACTTCTTACACTAACAACTATGTACACTAGCACCTAGCTAGAGGGTGCTACACAGGTAAGGGGTGTCTGTAGATAAAAACAAACTGTGCAGCTCTAACTACAGTTGAATATTGCTATAGGTGTAGGCCATTTATGTACCTCATGAAGCTTGACTAGAAAACATCTAGGACATCTCTAAGAGATACCTAGCTGTTACTGTTCACCTTCATGATCCCAGTCGTGAGCTCAGAGCTACTGAACCTGGGCAGAGCAAGTGCATGTGAGGGGGCTGGAATCAGAAAAAAAGCCCACTCCTGTTGTGGTGAAGGTGAACAGTAACAGCTGAGCTTTGCTTAGCAAAATCCTAGAAGTTCTCCAGCATGGTTTTGTAAAAGACTCATTATCAGCCACCTTTGATTTCCACCATCACGTTTCCAACTTGAGCTGATTTGTAAGTAATACTGGGTTAATTTCCCCTCTTTTTTTCCCCTTCTTTTTTTCATTATATTATATTATATTAGTAGTTTTATATACATATTTTTTGTAGATACTCATGCTGTGCTTGCTCCTGAGGAAATGGAGTTCCATCCACGAAACATGATGAGCCTTTTAGATGCAGTATTCCGGATACAATCATGCATTTATATTTAGACATTATATGAATTATATTGAATTTTGGCAAAATCATGTATTTTTTATCCAACGTTAATGTATGTATGTATATCAGCTCATATTCAACATTTTCTATTCCTATTACGGTATATACTATGTTTTTTATGTTATTTGTATGAATGAATAAATGTGTCATTGTGCATCAATTTTTTTTTAACAGAAATTGTGCATCAATTTTACCCTCTGTGTGTAACACGTGTCATATAAAGTCCCAAACCTCTCTCCTTTCTTCAATGAATCAGGGGTGGGGGTATATGCTCTGGTTGACCATGTGCTTCATATAAAGTCCCAAAAAAACCTTTCTTAATTTTATGGTTTTGTAAAAGACGTAAATGGCCTACACCTATATATATACACCTCAATTTTGACCCTGCAGAGGGGAGGGATTAGTCACTCGTGGGGCAGCAGGACTAGGAGAGAACTAGTCCCCTCCGATTGTTTTTTTATTTTTTCTCTATATGGTTAAACATCTACTTGGAGAGCATTTCGAGAGAGCTCTCGCTCCATCTCTAGTGAGTGTCCACCATCTGCTCACTCCATTTTTCACCTACCAAGTGGCCGTCCAGGAATCTCCATTCCATCTAGGATCCCGACTTCATGACAGCTGTCTTTACCCTGACCTACCGTATCCTGTTGGCGAAGCCGTGAGTGGTTCCATACAATCCATCCGTCTGCCCGGGAACATCGAGGTCGCAGGCCACCTAGAGCCTCTCTATGCCTGTTTGACTCCCTGTTGCTGACAGGGAGTCCACCAGTTCTGGTAAGCGTACATCTATACTTTCTCCCATACGAGTGTGTATACCAGAGGATTCGGTCCAGGATTACCCTGTTTTGACGTTATCCACATTTCATCACTTTGGGACATTTTCTGTTTATCCAGGCTAATATCACTATTTTGACATGTTATTTTTCACCTCAAATATATATAGGAATCTGTTCCTCAATCACCACTGAGGATTTTTCTTGGGACTTTACTGTGTGCACTACAATTATTATTTGTATTGTTGGCCTTTTTTGTTTTAGGTTCACACCATTCTCTCTAACCACCACTGAGGAATATATATTTGCCACGTTTGTTCACGTCAGGTTCATACCAGTATTCCCTCAATCACTATTGAGGAATTGTTTGTTAGTTGAAGGGTATTATCACCATTCACTTTTCTAGTTGAATGGTATTACTACCATTCACTTTTTTAGCGCTGCACTTTTTTCTTTTCATTGTCTATTGAATATTTGTCTTATTCTAGCGCAGCAGCTACACTTGCACTGTGTGTTTCATTTGAGTTTAGCGCTGTAATTTCTTCCAATTTGTACCTATAGCAAGGGCATCATTTAAATTGGGTCAAATTTGCACGGTTTGTTTTTATCTACAGACATCCCTTATCTACATAGGCAGTTTTATGTTAAAAGGTGAACTATTCTTTTAACCGCTTGCCGACCACCTCACGCAGATATACTGTGGCAGAAGGGCACGTACAGGCAAACTAACGTACCTGTATGTTGCCCTTTAATGCCCCGTACACACGGGATTTTTTCCGACGGATTTTGTCCGACACTGGTGTTGCATACACACGGTCGGACAAAGTTGTCGGAAAATCCGATCATTCTGAACGTGGTGACGTTTGTTGCCTACGACGGGACTACGTAGAGGCTAGTAGCCAATAGCTTGGGTCTTGTAATGTGATCTTAGCATACGTGGCACTTTGTCCGTCGGAATTCGCTACACACGATCGGAAAAAGTCCGATAGGACTTTGTTGTCGGAAAATTTGAGAGCAGGAGATAAAACTTTGTCCGTCGGAAAAAGTCCGATGGAGCCTACACACGGTCGGAATTTCCGAAAAAATTGTCCGATAGGACATTTTTCGTCGGAAAATCCGACCGTGTGTACGGGGCATAAGAGGCGGCCTGGCAAGCTCCGTGAGTCGGGTCGCGGGTCCCGTGGACTTAATCGCCAGGGAGATATCCGCGATTGTCTCACGGAGAGGAAGAACGGGGAGATGCTAATGTAAACAAGCATCTCCCCATTCTGCCTAGTGACAGTGTCACTGATCTCTGCTCCCTGTGATCGGGAGTAGAGATCAGTGACATGTCACACGTAGCCACGCCCCCCCCCCCCACAGTTAGAAACACTCCCCATGACACACTTAACACCTACACTGCCCCCTAGTAGTTAATCCCTTCACTGCCAGTGTAATTTACACAGGAATCAGTGCATTTGTATAGCACTGATTGCTGTATAAATGACAATGGTCCCAAAAATGTGTCAAAAGTGTCCGATGTGTCCGCCATAATGTCCCAGTCACGATAAAAATCACTGATCGCCGCCATTACTAGTAAAACAAAAACTATTAATAAAAATGCCATAAAACTATCCCCTATTTTGTAAACGCTATAACTTTTGCGCAAACCAATCAATAATCGCTTATTGTGATTTTTTTTTACCAAAAATATGTAGATTTAATATAGCAAAATGTAAAAAATGTGTTTTTTTCAAAATTGTCGCTCTTTTTTAGTTTATAGCGCAAAAAATAAAAAGTCGCCCGACCACGCAATTGTCAGTTAAATTAACGCAGTGCCGAATCGCAAAAAGTGCTCTGGTCAGGAAGGGAGTAAATTCTTCTGGGGCCGAAGTGGTTAAGTATGCAATTTTTGAAAGCAAAAGCAGCGGTAATGGTCTCTAAAGGTAAACACAACACAACTACACATTCTCCTACCTTAGCATTAGTCATTCCTTTATTGTTTACTTGCCATCCAAAAGTTGCACATTGCCACCTTGGAGAAACTGTCTTAAAAATAAGCAATATCCATAATTTAAAGACAATGACAAATTAGTGCTAAATCTCAGAACTGATTAGGTGAGCTTAGCCTATGGATTTTGTTGTGTCTTGGAAAAGTCGAAAAATTACATGGTTCTGCTTTGTTGCCAGAATTCTCTGATGTACGATGTGCTTCGCACTCCAATAATCTCCTTACTAGGAACTAGTCATCTGTATAAACCAGGGACCTGCTTAATGGGACCTTGTCTCCTTGTTGGCATGGGTTTGGTACTTTCCATTTAGTGACATTTGTTTTATGCTTTTTGCTTAATGCATGCTAACCTGTGAGCATATTTATTTAAAAATTAAAGTTCACTAAAGCTAAACTCCAAAAAAAAAAAAAAAAAAACATGCAGCCCAGTTAAAGCCCAACTCCAGATCATTTTTATGTCCCAATAGAAGTTAAAAATAGATGAAGATCGGGTTGCTGTTCCAGCAGTGCCTTTTCTTCACCACAAGGTGTCCTCAGTCTTTTGGGATAAATGAATTCCAGAGTCACTTAATCGAAAAGACCAAGGAAGGACTGTGAGTGCAGAGCACCTTGACCCATGAGCACAGCGCCACCCACCCCCAAACTCACAGAGGCAGTAAATGGAGCTGATATCATCATTAGCTCGCCAGCAAAATCTTAATTAAAAAAAGATTTGGCTTGGATTTTAAGTTTTAATGTGTGGAAGGGGGGTCCTTGGGAAGGTAGGGGTTGCTGTAAAGCTAGATTTCAGCTTTAATTATCATTTGCTATAGGGAGAGGCAATTACTGGAACCGATCCCTTGTATGGCTCTCTCTGCAGCAGATGAAAGCAGGCGGGAGGGAGAGGAGAAGAAGCTAGATTTCAGCTGCTGCAGAGAGAGCCATACAGGGGATTGTTTCCAGTAATTGTCCCCCTACCACACCAATAACCCTCCCTGCCCACATCCATTTCACCCTGCTGCCTGGGCCCCCAGCACCGGGCCCCATACAGAAGAACCAGAGGTACCCCCTTATCCATAGCCCTACAGTGCCTTGAAAATATACCCCTTAACATTTTCCAGGTTTTGTGTCTTATTGAGATTTTATGTGATAGATCAACACAAAGTGGCACATAATTGTAGTGGAAGGAAAATGATAAATGGTTTTAAAAAATAAATATCTGAAAAGTGTGGCATGCATTTGTATTCAGCCCCCTTTACTCTGATACCCCTAACTAAAATCTAGTGGCTTCTGCCTTCAGAAGTCACCTAATTAGTAAATATAGTCCACCTGTGTGTAATCTAACCTCAGTATAAATACAGCTGTTCTGTGAAGCCCTCAGAGGTTTGTTAGAGAACCTACGTGGAAAAAACAGCATCATGAAGGCCAAGAAACACACCAGACAGGTCAGGGATAAAGTTATGGAGAAGTTTAAAGCAGGGCTAGGTTATAAAAAAAAAACAAGTTCAATCCATCATCTGAAAAAGGAAAGAGTATGACACAACTGCAAACCTACCAAGACATGGCCACCCACCTAAACTGACAGGCCAGGCAAGGAGAGCATTAATCAAAGGGGCCAAGAGGCCCCTGGTAACAAAGCTCAGGTGGGAGAATCTGTACACAGGACAACTATTAGTCGTGCACTTCAAAAATCTGGCCTTTATGGCAGAGTGGCAAGAAGAAAGCCATTGTTGAAAGAAAGCCATAAAAAGTGCCATTTGCAGTTTGCGAGAAGCCATGTGGGGGACACAGCAAACATGTGGAAAAAGATGCTCTGGTCAGATGAGGCCAAAATTTAACTTTTTGGCCAAAAAGCAAAATGCTATGTGTGGCGGAAAACTAACACTGCACATCACCATGAACACACCATTCTCACCGTGAAAAATGGTGGTGGTAGCATCATGTTGTGGGGATGCTTTTCTTTAGCAGGGACAGGGAAGCTGGTCAGAGTTCATGGGAAGATGGATGGAGCCAAATACAGGGCAATCTTAGAAGAGCCGACATGTCATCCCCTGACAACAGCATTTCATTAAATGAATTTGCTTGTTGCCTGAATTTCTCTTTAACCAAAAAATCTAATTTTCTATAACTATATATGGATGAAATTCAGATTTTTTTGTATGTCTTCTTTTTTTCCCGAGGGTTTTTTCTTTCACAGTTGGATTGATCCGAAAATAAATAACTTATCTCCAGAACCAAAGAAACAGAAAGTTTCTTTCTCACACAGATCAAAACTTCCTAAAGAAGATAATTAGCTAGCAAAGTATTTCTTAAGTCCCCGCTGAGTGAGCTGCAACATAATCAGTGCCGCGGCTTCGATAAAGGGAGTGCGCGGAAGAATTAATCAGGGAGAAGTGTAAAAACCCACCTCTGCTCCATGCTGCCACCGAAAATATAAAACACAATGAAAAAAGATCACATTTTATTTTATTAGTCTTCAGATCTAGGCTACTGGGGCATTCAGAAAATAAACAACAACCCCCCCCCCCCCCCCACTTAAATATATCAGGGATTAATCTGATAGGTGGCACGCACTGATAGGCACTGATAGGTGGCACACATTGATGGGTGGCACGCACTGATAGGTGGCACGAACTGATGGGCACTGATAGGTGGCACGCACTGATGAGCACTGATGGGTGGCACACATTGATAGGTGGCACGCACTGATGGGCACTGTTGGGTGGCACACACTGTTGGGTGGCACACACTGTTGGGTGGCACTGACTGATGGCTGGCTGCATGGGCACTGGCTGGATGGCATTGATTTATGGCTGGCAGTGGCACTTATGGTCAAGAGGATTTAGTTTTGCTCTGCAACGCCCATCTTGGTACACCTAGCACTCAGCCTCAATAAAGCAGCAGCGGACATCTCGTTACACCCAGCCCCAACTATATGGGCTGGGTGTAACAAGATGTCCGCTGCTGCTTTATTGAGGCCGAGTGAGTGCAGGGTGTACCAAGATGGGCGTCGGGATTATCAACCACGTGGCGTGTAACGGCAACACGGAGCGTCACTTGCATTACTGAATGTGACGGCTCCGGTCGCCAATCAAGTTACATCCCTGCTGGGAACGCGGACTCACTCTCAGCTCGGCTTTCCGTACTGTGCCCTCCGCACCGCCCGCTGACTCCGCCCTCCGCTCCGCCCGCTGACGCTGACAAGGTATCAGCTAAGCATCGGGAGCATTTGTGCGAGTACAAGTACTCGTCCAACTGCTCGGTATCGGTCCCGATACCGATACTAGTATCGGTATCGGGACAACCCTAATTTCTACACATGCGGCGCGGGAGCCAGGGGAGAAGAAAAAAGACCTACCTTGTCCTCCCGGCCAGCTCAGCTCCGAATCCGCGCCACATCTGACTCCTCCTACCGAGGCCTCCGCGCTCCTCTGAGTCCCAACACGCACACACACTTGCTTGCAGGCAGCATAGCAAGGGGCGGGCCAGATCGTAAAATGAGCTCAAACCGCCCACCCGCCACCCGCTCCGTGACACTGGCACTGCTGCACTGTGTGTGCGTGCACTGTGTGTGCGTGCTGCTTAGCTGATTCCGGCTGATGTCTGTCTGTGACAGACAGAGATCAGTGTGGGATTTTCAGGGATTTTGCGGGCAGCGCATGGGCTTAAGGGGCAGCTCTGCTTTGGGCCCCAAACAGTGAAAGGGCCCTGGGCAGCTGCCCCGTTTGCCCTGCGGTAAAGACGGCCCTGACATCACTCATAGCATGTTTTGGGAAACAGTTAAATTGCTGGGTTTAGTTCTGCTTTAAGTCATTCTAAACAAATTGCCATGGAAACGAAAACATGCTTCTTTTCCTGGTTACTTAAAGATTAATGAGAAGCAGTCCAACACATGAACTGTGGCTGAATAGCAGAGAGTTTTGCCGCTTTCAAGTCATTGTTGAAGTAGGCCTGAAAGCGCTATTCATAAGTAAAAGAGTACCTGTCACCTAGACACTGTGGAGACAGGATTTTTTTTCAGTCCAGCCAATGATTAGCTGGTTGGGTGTGAACAAGATATTTTTAGCACCAATTCTGGCCTTATGTATAATGATGTAATTGTTCGCAGTCACAGTCCTTTTGACTAAAGTAGTGGTCTCCAAACTGTGGCCCTTTGCTTGCCTTTATCAGACCCTTGGGACACTATTCCTCCCACTGATACCAGGAACTATTTCTTCTACACCAACACTGGGGCACTATTCAGACCACTGACCCCAGCGATGGGGCACTATTCAGACCACTGACCCCAGTAATGGGGCACTATTTAGACCACTGTCCCCAGCAATGGGGCGCTATTCTTCCCACTGACACCAATAATGGGGCACTATTCCACCCACTGATATCAGTGATGGGGCACTATTCCTCTCACTGACACCAATGATGGGGCACTATTCCTCCCACTGACACCAATGATGGGGCACTATTCCTCCCACTGATGAGGCACTATTCCTCTCACTGACACCAATGATGGGGCACTATTCCTCCCACTGATGAGGCACTATTCCTCCCACTGACACCAATGATGGGGCACTATTCCTCCCACTGATGAGGCACTATTCCTCTCACTGACACCAATGATGGGGCACTATTCCTCTCACTGACACCAATGATGGGGCACTATTGCTCCCACTGACACCAATGATGGGGGCACTATTTCTCCCACTGACACCAATTATGAGTCACTATTCCTCCCATTGACACCAACGATGGGGAACTATTCCTCCCACTGACCCCAGTGATGAGGAATTCTTTACTCTCATTTACGCCAAGGGATTGTCAACTCCCACTGGCCATAGTCCGGCCCCCTCAAGGTCAGAAGGAGAGTAAACTGGCCCTTTGTTCAGAAAATTTGGAGACCCCCTGGACTAAAGGATCATATCTTCGATAAAATAGCCTGTGCTAAGCAATCATTTTGATCAATCACTGAATGTTTTTCATTAAAAAAAGCAGGTAATCCAATCAAATTCAACCAATTTGATATTTTCTTTGTTAAATTAAGTGATCATTTTGTGATCACTTAACCACTTCCCTACCCGCCCATAGTCATATGACGCCCACAAGGTGGCTCTCCCATCCTGGGTGGGCGTCATATGACGTTCTCCCATTCCCGGCCGCCTGGGGGGCGCGCGGCGTCGCTCGTGACCCGGTGCGAGTGCCCGGCGGCCGCGATGTCCGCCGGGCACCCGCGATTGCCCGTTAAAACAACGGGACCGTGCGGGACCGTGGAGCTGTGTGTGTAAACAGCGGACAGGAGACCGATCATGTGATCCCAGTACGGAGGAACACATGATCGGTCTCCTCCCCTTGAGTCCCCTCCCCCCACAGTTAGAATCACTCCTATAGGGAACACATTAACCCCTGCAGCGCCCCCTAGTGTTAACCCCTTCCCTGCCAGTCACATTTACACAGTAATCAATGCAATTTTATAGCAACGATCGCTGTGTAAATGTGAATGGTTCCAAACATGTGTCACGAAAAAAAAAAAAATCGCAGATCGCCGCCATTACTAGTAAAAAAAAAAAAATGCAATAAATCTATCCCCTATTTTGTAGACGCTATAACTTTTGCGCAAACCGATCAATATACGCTTATTGCGATTTTTTTACCAAAAATATGTAGAAGAATACGTATCGGCCTAAACTGAGTAAAAAAATCGTTTTTTTTTTTTTTTAAAAATGGGATATTTATTATAGCAAAAAGTTAAAAATATTGTGTTTTTTTTTCAAAATTGTCGCTTTTCTTTTGTTTATAGCGCAAAAAATAAAAACCGCAGGGGCGATCAAATACCACCAAAAGAAAGCTCTATTTGTGGGAAAAAAAGGACGTCAATTTTGTTTGGGTGTAACGTCGCACGACCGCGCAATTGTTAGTTAAAGCGACGCAGTGCCGAATCGCAAAAAGTGCTCTGGTAAGGAAGGGTGTAAAATGGCCCGGTGCTGAAGTGGTTAAAGGGTAACTGTACTTTCGTGGGGGGAAAAAATAGCAAATAAAGAAAAAATAATACAGCCGCATATACAATTTACGAGTCATATTGTAATTAAATGTGATTAAAAATTACCTTTCCTTTTCAATCTGAGCCACTGTAATTTTCTGAAAATGCAATTCAATATGGCTACCTGGAGTTGTTCTGTACACAGAATGTGTATTGACCACTCCACAGAAACATAATTTCTTGCTTGTGTGATTGTCTCACCAATGTTCCCAGAAGTCTGCCTAAGATACAAGTCAGATTTCAGGTATATCCTGCAACAGAAATGATTAATTTATGGTGAGATACTCCCAATAGGAAATCACATCTAAAGGGATGCAGGCCCAGCAGCTTTCCTCATTAGTGCCCCGCAGGTGCCACAGCTGACTAATAATTATGAAACCACTCCCATTAGACTCAGCACAGAGGCACAGAGGAACAAACAGGGATTTCTTCAGAATAACAGAAGGTCCATATCTACAACAACATTTGTTATAATCCTTGCAATGTACATAGAGCACCCAGAGGGGAAAGTTTTTTTTTCGCAAAAAAAGTGGAGTTACGCTACTAGGGTTGCCACCTTTTCCTCAAGCCAAACCCGAACACTTTAGCAGCGCAAATTTTTTTGTGGTATACACTATAGGATTTTAAAGACCTGGAGGAGAGCAATAATGCGTCACGCTTAGTGTGGATGGTAACTACTGGTACCGTCCACTGCCCTACTGACACCGTCCACTGCCCTACTGACACCGTCCACCTCCCTCCCCCCAGACTCCCTTCCCTTATATCGGTCCCCCCCCTCGATTAGATCAGGGAACCCACCCATCAGTGTCCCCTTCCCCGAAAGACCCCCATTGGACTGCCTTACCGAGAGCCGCTTCAAGCCAGGAAGTGTGGGAGCCGGAGTTTGGGGGTGGAGCTCCTCTACTGTAGTGCTGTTTTCCTTCCTTCCATTGTGTGGGAGCCTTGGGGAGAAGTGTGTCGGCAAGACACAGGATTCAGGACACATCCGAACTGGTGCACTCACTCACAAGGCTGCTGTTAGTAATTATTGGGGCCCCATACAGCTATACTCATGGGGCCCCCATCCCCTAAGGAATGAAAGAGGTGGGGGAGGGAGGTGAGAAAGGGGAAGGTAAGAGGAGGAGGTGAGAGAGAGGCGGTGGTGAGGGGGGTGAGAGAGAGGAGGAGGTGAGAGAAAGGGGGGAGGAGGCAGGAGAGAGAGGGGGGGGAGAGGGGGTGGGGTGAGAGGGGGGGTGAGAGGGATGGGCATGATAGAGAGGGGGGTGGAGAGAGAGAGAGAGAGAGAGAGAGAGACACAGAGGGACAGAGAGAGGGGGGGTGACACAGAGGAAGGGGGAGCTGACGCAGAGGAGGGGGGCTGACACAGAGGAAGGGGGGAGCTGACGCAGAGGAAGGGGGGAGCTGACACAGAGGAAGGGGGGAGCTGACGCAGAGGAAGGGGGAGCTGACGCGGAGGAGGAAGGGGGAGCTGACGCAGAGGAAGGGGGGAGCTGACGCAGAGGAAGGGGGGAGCTGACGCAGAGGAAGGGGGGAGCTGACGCAGAGGAAGGGGGAGCTGACGCAGAGGAAGGGGGAGCTGACACAGAGGAAGGGGGAGCTGACACAGAGGAAGGGGGAGCTGGCACAGAGGAAGGGGGGCTGACACAGAGGAAGAGGGGAGCTGACACAGAGGAAGGGGGAGCTGACACAGAGGAGGGGGGTGACACAGAGGAAGGGGGAGCTGACACAGAGGAGAGGGGAGCTGACACAGAGGGGGGGTGACACAGAGGAAGGGGGAGCTGACACAGAGGAAGGGGGAGCTGACACAGAGGAAGGGGGGCTGACACAGAGGAAGGGGGAGCTGACACAGAGGAGGAGGGGGGCTGACACAGAGGAGGGGGGGGCTGACACAGAGGAGGGGGGTGACACAGAGGAGGGGGTGACACAGAGGAGGGGGTGACACAGAGGAGGGGGGGTGACACAGAGGAGGGGGGAGCTGACACAGAGGAAGGGGGAGCTGACACAGAGGAAGGGGGGGGGCTGACACAGAGGAAGGGGGGGCTGACACAGAGGAAGGGGGAGCTGACACAGAGGAAGGGGGAGCTGACACAGAGGAAGGGGGAGTGACACAGAGGAAGGGGGGGACACAGAGGAAGGGGGGTGACACAGAGGAAGGGGGGTGACACAGAGAGAGGGGGGTGACACAGAGAAGGGGGGTGTTACAGAGGAGGGGGGTGACACAGAGGAGGGGGGATGACACAGAGGAGGGGGGATGACACAGAGGAGGGGGGGGGTGACACAGGAGGGGGGGGGGTGACACAGAGGAGGGGGGTGTTACAGAGGAGGGGGGTGACACAGAGGGGGGGTGTCACAGAGGAGGGGGGTGACACAGAGGAGGGGGGGTGTTACAGAGGAGGGGGGGGGTGTTACAGAGGAGGGGGGGTGACACAGAGGGGGGTGTTACAGAGGAGGGGGTTGTTACAGAGGAGGGGGGTGACACAGAGGAAGGGGGGTGACACAGAGAGGAGGGGGGTGACACAAAGGAGTGGGGTGTTACAGAGGGGGGGTGACACAGAGGAGGGGGGTGTTACAGAGGAGGAGGGTTGTTACAGAGGAGGGGGTGACACAGAGGAAGGGGGGTGACACAGAGGAAGGGGGGTGACACAGAGGAAGGGGGGTGACACAGAGGAGGGGGGGTGACACAGAGGAGGGGGGGTGACACAGAGGAGGGGGTGACACAGAGGAGGGGGTGTTACAGAGGAGGGGGGATGACACAGAGGAGGGGGGACACAGAGGGGGGGGTGACACAGAGGAGGGGGGTGACAGAGGAGGGGGGTGTTACACAGAGGAGGGGGGTGACACAGAGGAGGGGGGGTGACACAGAGGAGGGGGGGTGTTACAGAGGAGGGGGGGTGACACAGAGGGGGGGGGGTGACACAGAGGAGGGGGGGGGACACAGAGGAGGGGGGTGTTACAGAGGAGGGGGGGTGACACAGGAGGGGGGGGGGGGAGTGGGGGTGACACAGAGGGGGGTGTTACAGAGGAGGGTGTTACAGAGGAGGGGGTGTGTTACAGAGGAGGGGGGTGACACAGAGGAGGGGGGGGGGGGGGTTTACACAGAGGAGGGGGTGACACAGAGGAGGGGGGGGTGTTACAGGAGGGGGGGGTGACACAGAGGAGGGGGGTGTTTACAGAGGAGGGGGGTGACACAGAGGAGGGGGTGACACAGGAGGAGGGGGGACACAGAGGAGGGGGGGGTGACAAGAGGAGGGGGGGTGACACAGAGGAGGGGGGGGGTGACACAGGAGGAGGGGGGTGACAGAGGAGGAGGGGGGGGTGACACAGGAGGGGGGGGTGACACAGAGGAGGGGGGGTGACACAGAGGAGGGGGGGTGACACAGAGGAGGGGGGTGTTACAGAGGGGGGGTGAGGGGGGGGGTGACAAGACACAGAGGAGGGGGGGGGGTGACAGAGGAGGGGGTGACACAGAGGAGGGGGGTGTGACACAGAGGGGGGGGAGGGGGGTGAGGGGGGGGTGACAAGGAGGAGGGGGGTGTTACAGAGGAGGGGGGGTGACACAGAGGAGGGGGGGTGTTACAGAGGGGGGGTGAGGGGGGGGGGGTGACAAGGAGGAGGGGGGGTGTTACAGAGGAGGGGGGGGTGACAAGGAGGAGGGGGGGTGACAAGAGGAGGGGGGGTGTTGCAGAGGAGGGGGGTGTTACAGAGGAGGGGGGGTGACAGAGGAGGGGGGGGGTGACAAGGAGGAGGGGGGGTGACAAAGAGGAGGGGGGGGTGACAAGGAGGAGGGGGGGGGGGGACAAGAAGGGGGGGGAGGAGGAGGGGGGGTGACACAGAGGAGGGGGGGTGTTGCAAAGGAGGGGGGGGGGGCACACAGAGGTGCTGACAAAGCAGATGATACCTCAGGAAACACACATCTTGAAGCCCGACTCCGGGAGCAAGCACTGCAGGCGCGCCGCGCGATTGTCAAATCCACAGTCCGGCCCCGCCCCCGCCTCCATACATGACCAGCACAGGACCATTCACAGACCCCCAAGTTTGCCGCCTGGCCCGCCCCGCCCCGTACATGGCCCGTTCGGCCAATCACAGTGCACCCGCCGGCTCCCAGCGCACCGCTGTTTGAGAGTAATAGCGGCCACGGGATCATGCGCGCAGCGCGCAGCAACTCTAGATGTTGCGGCCGGGGACAGCGATCCGGCTGCCACAGGATGGTGGAATGTGTGCCCGGGTTTCCAGCAGGCAGAAACCCAGGCACATGTGTCAAAACCCGGACTGTCCGGGTCAAAACCGGACAGGTGGCAACCCTACAGAGGGAGAGTCAAGTGATACAAAAGGTAATATACAATGAGGGGGGGGGGGGGGGCCCTGGGGGGGGGGGTGGGATGAGGGGGGGGGGGGGGTTATTAGTTAGAAGCATTATAGGCTTCTCTAAAGAGATGGGTTTTAGGGATTGTCTAAAGGTGGATAGAGAAGGAAACAGTTACTTACCTTTCACATGGGCTGTTCGATCAGGTCTGCCTGTCAGTTTTTCAGGCAGACCTGATCAGACCCACCATTCGCCCCTATGGAGCGGTGGATGTCAGTGGTGACATGTCCGCTGACATCCGCCGCTATCCGATCCTGTCCGCCAAATCCAGACGGATGGTGATCCTATTTTCCATTTGTCTGGCGGATCAGATAGGATCGGATGATCACCCTATCTTCCCATAGAGGAGGAGGACGGGACTGGGTCCATCTTCGCTCTGCACAGTGAGTGGAGATGGACCTGTCATCTGCCTGCTCAGTGGGGATCAGCAGAGCGATCCCCCGCTGAGCAAGCAGAGTCCGTCCAATGAAGGCGCCCTTGTGAAAGGGGCCTTAGACAGATTGGAGTAAGGAGTACCATAGGATGGGAGACACTCTGGAGAAGTCGTGGAGTTGAGCGTGGGAGTAGGAGACGAGGGAGCAAAGAAAGCAGTTTGGTTGGTATTTTGAGACAAGGTTAGCTAGGGGCAGAGGTTTGGATGGCTTTGCAAGCTGTTGTTAGTATTTTGACTTTTATTCATTGGGTGAGCGGAAGCCAGTATGGGGGGGATTGGCAGAGAGGGATAGCAGACACTGAACGGCTGGTAAGGTGAATGAGTCTGGCATCAGCATTCATGATGGACTGAAGGGGAGAAGCCTATGTAAAGGTAAGACAATGAGAAAAGAGTTGCTGAGAGTGAATTAGAAGCTTTGTGGTGTTGTTGGTTAAGAAGGGGCATAATTTGGAGATGTTGCGGAAACTGGGGTGGCATGATTTAGGCTACTTTCACACTGGAGCGGTGGGGGCGCTGGCGGCCGGCGTTTTAGCAGCGCATTTCGGCCGCTAGCGGGGTGGTTTTACCCCCGCGAGCGGCCGAAAAAAAGGGTCAATACCGCCCGCAAACCGCCGCTGCAGCGGCGTTTTGCGGGCGGGTTCGGAGCGCTGCCCCATTGTTTCCAATGGGAACGGGCGCTATAGGAGCGGTAAATATACCGCTCCTATAGCGAGCCAAAAATGCGGCTTGCAGGACATTTTCCAGCGTCCTGCAAGCGCACCGCTTCAGTGTGAAAGCCCTCGGGCTTTCACACTGAAGACACAGCAACAGCTGTTTCGGGTCGGTTTGCAGGCGCTATTTTTAGCGCAATAGCGCCTGCAAACCGCCCCAGTGTGAAAGGGGCCTTAGACAGTGATTGGATCTGGGGCTGAAACAAGACTACAGAGTCCAGGGTTACACCTAGCACCCTGGCATGTGGGGATGGACTGATAGTTGTGCCATCCATCTCGACAGAGAAGTCGGGGAAGAGGCACGCTGGGGAGTAAATGAGCTGGTAATTACAGAACTGATCCTCTGTGTGGCTCTCTCTGTAGCAGCTGAAAGCAGAGAGAGACACACAGAGGATCAGTTCTGTAATTGCTGGTAAATATGTTATATTTGCCAGCCCCTTCCTTTCTTGATCGGTACTGATCACTCACTGTGTTGATTCATAACTGAAGCATAGTAAACTGTTCATTCACTGTCCAGTGCAGCTGAGGTTATAGAGAAAGGGTTTGAGGAATTTATGTCTCAAAGGTGAGACATATTAGGGGTCTGTTAAGACCCCTAATATCTCACCAAAGCTCCCCTCCAACAGAGTTGTGAAAAAGAATTTTAAAAAATAAAAGACTTTTAAAAAATAATTCCAAAATGGAATAAAAAAAAAAAGAAAATAAATTAAGGGCTTATTCAAACCAGTTCTCTGGCCAATACAATGTAAATTAGCAGTTTGCACCTATCTGGATACCTGTTAAGAGGACACAGCGGCAATACGAACACATCCGCAGGTTCTAATTTCACAGGTGTGCAGGAGTGGGTGAGTGGCCCTGAATGCACACTGTCTATGTTCAGGGCCATACATCTGCATCCACACACCTGTCAAATTAGGACCTGTGGCTGTGTTTGCACAGGTGCTGCATCCCCATAGCGTAACATATCCTGCATACACATAACTCCAGCTCCAGCCACATAAAAAAAAAAAAAAACACTGATTCACACCGTATGGGTCACAGAACCCATGTAAATGAGCCCTAAAACCTCATTTAAACACAGAACATTGTTAACACAATACAGTTTTTATCTTTTAGATTTTTATAGGGACTTTGTAAGTAATGTTGTGTCCGCTAATAATTATTTTAGTGTATTTTTAGCAAAACAATCTTTTTCATATTTTGGGGGGCCCTGTCAGGTAACTGACCTGTCCTCCGCCCTGCTGACTCCTATCCATAGCTCTGCTGACCCCTGTATAGTGCCTAACTGACCCCTGTCTTCTACCCTGCCAACCCCTGTACACTGCTCTGCTGACCCATGTTCTGCACCCTGCTAACCCCTCTCCTACGTCCTACTAAATCCTGTACACTGCCCTGCTGTTCCCCTGTACTTTGTCCTGCTGACCCCCTGTACTCTGCCCTGCTGACCCCTGTACTCTGCCCTGCTGACCCCTGTACTCTGCCCCGCCTGCCCCTCTGTACTCTGCCCCGCCTGCCCCTCTGTACTCTACCCTCCTGACCTCCCATCCTCTGTCCACCCCCACATGAGACAGGCTAGATCCGGGCCTGAAAGGGAGCAAAAAGATAGGTCTTTGGTTGTTAAAATTGGTGGGGTCCAGCGAAGGCTTTTTAAGTATGGGGGTGACCAGTGCATGTTTTACAGGGTTGGGAAAGATGTCAGTAGAGATGGAGAGATTGAAGATACAAGTTAAAGAGTGTAGGATAGAGCCAGAAGGTCACTGTAGTACTTGCAAGGTAATAGGGTCAAGGAGGCAGGTGGTTAGGTGGTGTGACAGACTGCCTGGCTTCTGCCAAGATACAGCTTCCTCTTCTGCTCTGGAACCAGGAACAAGGTATTACAGCCGAGCATTGCACCCAAAAACTAGACAACACTAGCTTAGGTACAAAAGCTGCAAACTGGAACTGACCCTTTATTGTAAATTCACACAGAATTTATACCACACAAAATTAGAAAAGGGTTTGATCACATTATCCTAAACAATGCAAACTTTAAACAGTAATATCATCAGTACATCTAACAGTATATCTAATGAACAGCTAACATAAACATAAACATTCCACAATGGTTCGGTAACAAGGTAAAGTGGACACAATGCTAATCACATCTCCAAGAGGATTAGCAGACAGACATAAACAATGGGTGACTCAATTAACAATGGGAAGTCACATCTAGGAGGCACACAATGGGAGCATTATACAATGAGAGGAATACACCTTAATAAACAGATTTACACACATCAGGTTGTTTTAAGCCGATTATAATCTTTTGTTTAGAGTCTCTAAGTCTAGGAATGGGGTTGAAGCAGTCATTGAAGCAGTCATTGCTGTTTTGGGCACAGAGGTCCCAAATCAGTATCCAGGTCCTAGATTCCTAGTCTGTGTGTTTTGGGGAGATATGGACCGGAATCCGAAGCAAAGCCACTCCAAAGATCCCCAAGCACACATCTCCCAAAAATAGAGCCCCCTCAAAAGCCAGGGCCAATTGTCATTAGGCAAGAGGCTACCCTGCAGTCCCCTCCAAAAGACTCTGTTCCAGTTGGGTCTGTCACAGGTGGGTATTAGAAAAAAAAGTTTAGTGACATCCGCTGCAGTAGCAGGGTTAAATGAGGAAAGTATTGAGTTTGCAGGTGGACATGGAATGCAGCTGGGGGGGGGGCATCTGTATAGTGAAAATCCCATCACAAATTGTATCAATCTTATTTTTGAAGTGATTTGCGATCTCTAGAGCAGTTAATGAGTTAGTGGGTGGACCCGGTGGAGGCATTGAAGGACAGGAGAAAGTTAAAGCAGAAAAGAGTTGACAGGGACTGCATGAGAGGATGTTAACGAAGTGATAAAATAGGCTGTGGGGTGGAGAAGAGGGGTGAAGAAAAGAGAGTTTAAGGCACAACTGTGAGAAGGAGAGAAAGAGCGCGCAGATTGGAGAGATTAAGAAGCAGACTGGGTAAGAGATGAAAGAGCTGTATGGGGAAACAGGTCACCTGCAGTCTGTTTAGTGTTTTGCAAAGGAGCTTGCTGTGGATTTTCTCTACGTGCAGTAGTTGAAATGAGAGAGGTAGTGCAATACTTAATCCAAGATTAATACTTTATCCAAGATGATAGTTGCCGATGCCACCCCTGCCTGTGCTGCCCCGTACAGATGGTCTAAATATATATTGAGATGGGGGGGGGGGGTAGTACTTGTCAATTAATCAGTTATAGGTAGCAGAGCAAACTTCTCACACCAAAGTCATGTCAGTAATGAATCAGATTTACTTAGAGATGAATGTCAAAAGCAACATACAGTGCACCCAGGAAGTATTCACAACGCTTCACTTTTTCCACATTTTGTTATGTTACAGCCATTTCAAAATGGATTAAACTCAAAATTCTACAAACAATCCCCAATAATGACAATGTGAAAGAAGTTTGTTTGAAATCTTTGCAAATTTATTAAAAGTAACAAAATAAAATAGGGATAGAGAAGAGATATTCAAATGACACAGAGTGGAAGTGCAATTCTTAAAGGGGAAGTCCACCCTAACACACAGTCAGAAATTACGATGGAAAAAGTCCGATCGGATTATGTTGTCGGAAAATCCGATCGTGTGTGGGCTCTATCGGACTTTTTCCATCGGAATTTCCGACTAAAAAAGTTTGAGAGCTGGATCTAAAATTTTCCGACAACAAAATCCGATCTGACTTTTTCCGATCGTGTGTAGAGAATTCCGACGCACAAAGTGCCACGCATGCTCAGAAAAACTGATTTTGTGGTCGGAATTTCCGACCGTGTGTATGGGGCATTAGACTATCTGGCCCTGTAAAGAAGAAATCGCTATACATTTTCCCAGCTGTTCAGCACAGTGGGATAGCCACACTTTAAAGGAAGAAATGCAGGCTACTCAATTATTTCCACCAAAAACATTCTGCTATTAATAAAATATACAGCAATATGTTCTTTGAAGCATCATACACAAGCACAGAGCTTCATAACTCATCACTTTAATGTCTTTGTATCTACAGACATCCCTGTGAGGACATGGAGTGATCCAATTTGTAGGCAGAATTATTTATATATATATATATATATATATATATATATATATATATATATATATATATATATATACAGTGCCTTGCGAAAGTATTCGGCCCCCTTGAACTTTTCAACCTTTTGCCACATTTCAGGCTTCAAACATAAAGATATAACATTTTTATTTTTTGTGAAGAATCACCAACAAGTGGGACACAATTGTGAAGCGGAACGAAATCTATTGGATTTTTGAAACATTTTTAACTAATAAAAAAATGAAAAGTGGGGCGTGCAAAATTATTCGGCCCCCTTGTGTTAATACTTTGTAGAGCCACCTTTTGCTGTGATTACAGCTGCAAGTCGCTTGGGGTATGTCTCTATCAGTTTTGCACGTCGAGAGACTGAAATTCTTGCCCATTCTTCCTTGCAAAACAGCTCGAACTCAGTGAGGTTGGATGGAGAGCGTTTGTGAACAGCAGTTTTCAGCTCTTTCCACAGATTCTCGATTGGATTCAGGTCTGGACTTTGACTTGGCCATTCTAACACCTGGATACGTTTATTTGTGAACCATTCCATTGTAGATTTTGCTGTATGTTTGGGATCATTGTCTTGTTGGAAGATAAATCTCCGTCCCAGTTTCAGGTCTTTTGCAGACTCCAACAGGTTTTCATCCAGAATGGTCCTGTATTTGGCTGCATCCATCTTACCCTCAATTTTAACCATCTTCCCTGTCCCTGCTGAAGAAAAGCAGGCCCAAACCATGATGCTGCCACCACCATGTTTGACAGTGGGGATGGTGTGTCGAGGGTGATGAGCTGTGTTGCTTTTACGCCAAACATATCGTTTTGCATTGTGACCAAAAAGTTAGATTTTGGTTTCATCGGACCAGAGCACCTTCTTCCACATGTTTGGTGTGTCTCCCAGGTGGCTTGTGGCAAACTTTAGACGAGACTTTTTATGGATATCTTTGAGAAATGGCTTTCTTCTTGCCACTCTTCCATAAAGGCCAGATTTGTGCAGTGTACGACTGATTGTTGTCCTATGGACAGACTCTCCCACCTCAGCTGTAGTTCTCTGGAGTTCATCCAGAGTGATCATGGGCCTCTTGGCTGCATCTCTGATCAGTCTTCTCCTTGTCTGAGCTGAAAGTTTAGAGGGACAGCCAGGTCTTGGTAGATTTGCAGTGGTCTGATACTCCTTCCATTTCAAAATGATCGCTTGCACAGTGCTCCTTGGGATGTTTAAAGCTTGGGAAATCTTTTTGTATCCAAATCCGGCTTTAAACTTCGCCACAACAGTATTACGGACCTGCCTGGTGTGTTCCTTTGTCTTCATGATGCTCTCTACGCTTTCAACCTAACCCTGAGACTATCACAGAGCAGGTGCATTTATACAGAGACTTGATTACACACAGGTGGATTCTATTTATCACCATCAGTCATTTAGGACAACATTGGATCATTCAGAGATCCTCGCTGAACTTCTGGAGTGAGTTTGCTGCACTGAAAGTAAAGGGGCTGAATAATTTTGCACGCACCACTTTTCAGTTTTTTATTTGCTAAAAACGTTTAAAATATCCAATAGATTTCGTTCCACTTCACAATTGTGTCCCACTTGTTGGTGATTCTTCACAAAAAATAAAAATTTTATATCTTTATGTTTGAAGCCTGAAATGTGGCAAAAGGTTGAAAAGTTCAAGGGGGCCGAATACTTTCGCAAGGCACGGTATATATATATATATATATATACACACACACACACATACACACACACACAGTGGATATAAAAAGTATACACATGTCAGGTTTCTGTGATGTAAAAAAATTAGACAAAGATAAATCATTTCAGAACTTTTTCCACCTTTAACCACTTTCAGACCGGACCAATTTGCAGCCAAAGGACCAGGCCCCTTTTTGCGATTCGGCACTGCGTCGCTTTAACTGACAATTGCGCGGTCGTGCGACGTGGCTCCCAAACAAAATTGACGTCCTTTTTTTCCCACAAATAGAGCTTTCTTTTGGTGGTATTTGATCGCCCCTGCGGTTTTTATTTTTTGCGCTATAAACAAAAAAATAGAGCGACAATTTTGAAAAAAATGCATTATTTTTTATTTTTTGCTATAATAAATATCCCCCAAAAATATATAAAAAAACATTTTTTTTCCTCAGTTTAGGCCGATACGTATTCTTCTACATATTTTTTGGTAAAAAAAATCGCAATAAGCGATTATTGATCGGTTTGCGCAGAAGTTATAGCGTTTACAAGATAGGGGATAGTTTTATAGCATTTTTATTAATAATTTTTTTTTTATTATTAATGGCGGAGATCTGCGATTTTTTTTTTTTTTTTTTTTTTTTTTTTTTCTTTTTTTTTTTTTAAGTGACTGCGACATTATGGCGGACACATCGGACATTTTTGACACATTTTTGGGACCATTGTCATTTTTACAGCAATTAATGCATTTAAATGCATTGATTTCTGTATAAATGACACTGGCAGTTTAGGAGTTAACCACAAGGTGGCAGTGTAGGGGTTAAGTAGGCCTAGGGGTGTTTTTTTTTACTGTGGGGGGGCGTGGCTGTCAGCTAGTGAATGCTGATCTCTGCTCCAATCACAGGGAGCAGAGATCGGCGTCACTAGTTGCTAGGCAGAACGGGGAGATGCTGTTTATCTCGGCATCTCCCCGTTTAGCCGCTCCGTGAGACGATCGCGGGAGTCCCCGCGGCGATCGAGTCCGCGGGGACCGCGGCCGGACTCACGGGGGTCCCGACCGGCGCGGGGGCGCGCCGCTCCCGGCGCGCTCCCGATGGCACGGACAGGCTAAAGGAGGGACGTATATATACGCCCTCCTGCCTGTACGTGCCATTCTGTCGACGTATATCGTCGTGCGCCGGTCGGCAAGTGGTTAATGTGACCTATAAACTGTACAACTCAATTGAAAAACAAACTAAATTCATGCTGAAAGATGTGTTTTGTGCCAATATTGAATGGTATTTGGAGCTGTTCATTATTTCCTCTACCTTGACTAAGGCCCCTGTTACAGCTGAAGAAAAACAGCCCCAAAGCATGATGCTGCCACCACCATGCTTCACAGTGAGTATGGTGTTAATTAGTGATGTGCAGTGTGGATTTTGCTCTAAACATATCTTTTGGAATTATGGCCAAACAGTTCACCCTTTGTTTTATCAGACCATAACACATTTTACCACATGCTTTTGGGAGACTTCAGATGTGTTTTTGCTAAATTTAGCTGGGCTTGGTTGTTTTTCTTCGTAAGAAAAAGCTTTCTTTGAAAAGTTCTGAAATGATTTATCTTTGTCTCATTTTTTTACATCACAGAAATCTGACATTTTAACAGGGGTGTGTAAACTTTATATATCCACTGTATATATATATATATATTATATATATATATATATATATATATATATATATATATATATATATATATATATATATAAATTTTTCTCTTTTTTGGGGGGGATAATTTTTATGATCTCTTTCCTATTATTATTGGAGACAATCACCATCTTTATTGGGCAGGCTGGTAAAATACTGGCATTGGTGCCTGTAAACTTTAATGCCAAAGCTCCCACACCAAAAAGCAACAAACCAATTATCAGAAAATAAAAGTAGCATTAATTTAAAACAGCTACATTTCTTTATTGTCCATTGAGGGACACAGGACCGTAAGAAAAGTCTTGGACATGTTGGTTATACTTACACCTACATGAAGTATGATTCCTACTGACTGAAGTTGGCAGTATATTCCAATTGTCTCAGAATTATGCCCCGTACACACGTTCCGATTATCGTACAACAGATCGTTCGCATTTTGTTGCATACAACTAAGATCGAATACAATAGTGCAAAATGTGTGTAAGATTTTTGTCGTACGATTCTGGAAAAATCTTCCGCTGTGCGTAGCTACGTATTTTCAATGATGTCAAATACGTGTGACCCCTGTGTCCTTCTGATTTATTTTCGTGTTTTCGAGCATGCGTGGTGTTTGTCGAACGACTTTTATCGGACGCATACTGTACTGATTACACAGTTGTCATACGATGGGCTGTCGTCCGACCTAAGTTTTCCTGTTTGTCCCTTCGGATTTGGTTGGACGGACTGTCGTGATCAGCTGTCGAAAACTGCGTACTAACGATCAGATTATCAAACGATCTGTCCGAAAGCGAATTTTGTCGCCCGATAATCGGCACGTGTGTACGGGACATAAGGCTTAGGTCACATGGGAAAAAAAACAGGTGGTTGATCTGCTTGTTTATCCCCCTCCCCGCCCACCTTCAAATTTACAAGTTGGTGAGAGGCGTGAGTTCACCATTGCCGTGGCCACAATACTTCACAATTATAATTGGGCATGTCCGGGGCTGTGCAATCTTTAAACCCTCAGATTGAAATCTTTGACACTGTGCTGCAACCACATGCCAATGTGGCTTTGGCAGTTGCAGCACAGTAGTTTGATGTAAAATCTCCAATGGGATATGAAAATAAAATTCCCCAGGATCAGAAATAAACAAAAAAAGGTCTCCTGAGCTGAACACCTGTACCCATGCTGTCAGCTGTAGTCTGAAAAGCATAGCTGATTAGTCCCTCTGTCCCTCTTTCCATTTAATTTGTCCCTCATTTTGGTTTGATCTATATAGTTACATATAAAATGCATTATTTATCTTTCAAAAAGTGTTTCCCAGTGCTAAACCTGTCATCCAACTTCTAAATTTCTGCATTTGTAAATGTCAAAAGCCAATATAAAAGGAATAGTAGTTTTAAAAAAATAAATAAAAATCAACTTGTGGGTTTAACGAATCTTTTTTTGTACAATTCTCCTTTAAGGGGGCATGGCAGGGGGGCGTATCCACTCCTAAGCCTACATACCGTACTTTTGCTTTATAGGTGCCCCTCGTTTCCATTTCAAAAAGTTGGGAGGTATGGAACAGTGATTGGTTTTCAGAATGCCACCAGTGTGAACTAAGCCTATATGAATCCTTGGTCCCTTTAAAGTGGAACTAAACTCCCCCAGTATACTCACCTCCAGTGATGTAGCTGTTACATCTAGACATGTGCAATTCGTTTCGTTTTTTTTTTTTTAAAATTCGTTATATTCGTTCATTCGTTATCGTACAAATGAACGAACGATTCGCTAAAAATTTTAACGAATGTTCGAATCGAACGAATCCGAAAAACAACGAAAATCCGAATTGACCAAATTAGAAACAACGAAACTACGAAAAAATAAAATCCGAAAAACGAAAACAGGAACAATGAAAATCAAAATGAACGAAAAAATTCGTACATTCGTAACTTTTTTTTTTGTTGAATTGGTAATTTTCCGTGTCCCTTACAATGGCGCTGCTTAACGTGCTTCGAATGGATTTAAAGAAAAAATTCGTACATTCGTAACTTTTTTTTTTCGATTCGTAATTTTTCGTGTCTCTTACAATGGCGCTGCTTAACGTGCTTCGAATGAATTGAACAAAAAAATTCGTACATTCGTAACTTTTTTTTTCAATTCGTAATTTTCCGTGTCTCTTAAAATGTAATAATAGCATACACATTACATAAAATTATGAATTATGCTCGATTACGAATCTACGAAAACAATGTTATGAAAGTACGAATAAATCAATCTAACGAAAGTACGAATGTAACTAAATCTACTAAAATACAAATGCGTACGAATTTCGAATAAACGAATATTAAACGAACGGAAAAACGAATCAACGAAAAAGTAACTCTTACGAAAATACGAATCGTTACGAATATGAACACCAAAGACTTACGAATTTACGAATCGTTACGAATCAACGGAAACGAAAGAAACGAAACGAAAATAAACAAATTTTTCTATTGTGCACATGTCTAGTTACATCCCTTGCTGAGCGTCAGCTTCTCCCCGAATGCCTGGTTTTCTGCCTTTTGATTGGCTGGCGGGGGATGAAGTCATCCTTCACATGCGCACAGGAGTCAGTCATTCTGGCACTGCCAAAGTGTGCTGGGAATGTGGCTGAGCTTCGCCGCTCAGTGTACATTCGGTAGAAAACTGCAAGCAGACAAGTTTTTTTATTGCAAAAAGAGACCAAATTTTCTGCAAGTTAGGTTTATTGCCACTTTGAGGCTCGGTTCACACTTGTGCGATGCGGGAACCCTGCTAATCCACTGCGGGTTCCCGCATCGCACTCGACTCGCACGGCAGTTCACACTGCCTTATGCAAACTGCTGGGAGTGACAATACATTGTTAATGATACCCCCATTTCAGCTCGCATATCGCACTGCGAACTGTCAGTTCGGACATGAATTGGATTGCATTGGTGTGAACACCATGCGATCCGATTCTGGTGCGGAGCAAAAAAAGGGTCCTGTGCGAGTTTGGTCCGAATGCGATGCGATATCAGCCATACTATCTGTATGGCTGAAATTGCACGGACATCGCATGGGATTTGCACTGCAGGCGGGGCGAATCACATGCGATATCGCACCATGCACAAGTGCGAATGGAGCACAAGTACAAAATAAATCACTTCCAGCGCTCAGAGGTCCTCCACTGTTGAACAGGACTGTGCAACCATTTCAAATGCTAGGCGGATGCAGCCAGGCTTGTGGTCTATGCGTTTTTACTAGTTGCACTTTTGTAAGTATCCAATTTTTATCCATTTTATTTGCTCAAATACATTTTTGGGCGGTTATGCATTAGATGCTTGCGCCTTACGGTGTGCTTGTTTTTATTTCCAGTTTTAATACTTGCCCTCCATGGTGTTTTGTTAATGGCAATCGATCTCCTATAGTTATTGTGCAACGCTTGACTCGGAAAATTGTATAGATCACTATAGTAATGCCAAATGCTAGAGAGAATGTCACCTTCCACAGGAATCCTTCAAAGTACAGTATGTTATATGCACAGTTACAATGAGCCAAGCTGGAAAAATGCAACAAAGAACATTCCTAGACTTCCGCTTTAATGAAGTTCAAAAATGGACTTCAGGCTAAGTTTACACTAGCATCTAAAGCAGGCGTTTCATGGGCATTTTTGAAGTCCCACAAAACGCCTCTCATAATTGTGTGTACATTGCAGCGGTCATTATTGTTATGCACTTGCATTGCTCCAATATTGACCAAAACGTGTTACTTGGCAGGCTTTAGGCCTCATTTAGATGTGCTTTGAAAGTCCATTATTGCACCTATTGCGTTAATATGCGTCTTTGATGCGTTTTTACATGTTTGCATTGTGATAACGCTTTACAGACTTCTCCTCTGTGTTGGTTTTTTTATTGTAAGGATTTTTGTACTAGCATCTCTGCTGGTAAAGTGCATCTCAGTCTGTAAAGCCCATAAGGTTGTCGTAGCGTGTTTTCATCGCCTTTACATTGACATCAATGGAAACATTTGTTGAGAAGTAAGATCATCAGGCGTATCGGTAATGCGCATTCCTGCTAGCGATTTTTAAAGACCGATTTACACGTGGAAATGTGTGTTGCGCGTTCATTTGAATGGGATGCCCTATTCGCGTTTGTCATGGCAAAGAAGCTCAAGGACCACATTTTGGCCTTGAGTCAGGTGCGTTTTTTACACGTGCGGTTTGCTACAATTTTCACACGTTTTGTCACATGACAGTCACGTCAAAAATCACACCGCGCTTGAGGTGCCATTAAGAATCAATGTCACCCAAAGACACGTTGTGCGTTTTGCCATAAATTGGAATTGTAGGATGAATCGCACCATTTCTGCCTGCGATTCCAAGTGTGAACGTGGCCTAATATCTGAAAAAAAAAAAACACTGGTTGCTGCAATGCACACAGTTTTGGCAGGCGTTTATGGGGCTTCAAAGATGCCCATGAAACATCTGCTTTCAAAGCTAGTGTTTACTTGGCCTTACTGCTCCCGAAACACTTCCCATGCCTCCCAACATTTTGACATGGGAATGAGGGACACCTACTAACAAACGTATGCAGGCATAGGACACGCCCCTGCCACACCCCCTTAAAGGAGGGGTGTGGCAGGAAACCTATCTCACACCCACCTAACAACTGTCCCTGAGCTACCCCCATCAAATCATTCTCTGCAGCTATTACCTTTTGTACCACCACCCCCTGATGTAAGCTCTACGAGCAGGGCCCTCCTGTACCTTTTGTATTGAACTGCACTGTAATTGTGCTGTCTCCCCTATACCTTGTAAAGCGCTGCGTAAACTGTTGGCGCTATATAAATCGTGAATAATAATAATAATAATAATAAAAAGGATAATTAACCAAAACAAAAAGGTTAATTAAATCCAGAAGGGCTTTTTTTTTACCACTATTCCTTTATTTCGGCTTTTAAAATGTACAAATTCGGCAATTTAGAAATTCGATGAATGGTTTATCACTGGGAAACACGTTTTCAAAGATAAAAAAAGTGCATTTTATATACAACTATATAGATTAGACCAAAATGAGGGATAGATGAGGGGGAAAGAGGGACAGAGGGACATTGCTCCAAATCAGGGACAGTCCCTCGAAATCAGGGACAGTCCCTCGAAATCAGGGACAGTTGGGAGCTATGACTTCCATTTACTATATGTCAATGTAAATAGGCTGCAAACGTTCCATAAAATGTCCCTATGGCGTTTACAGCACATTAGAGATGTTTACAAAAAAGCGTTACTAGCAGAGAGGATTGTACAAAAATCCATACACTCAAAAACCAACACTTATTATTATACAGGATTTATTTAGTGTCAGCAGTTTACATGCGTTATCGTGACGCAAGCGTAAAACACATTAAAACGGTATCTTAACCCAATAGGTGCGATAATGGGCACATTTCAAAGCACGTCTAAGCGAGGTCTTGGGGAAGTAGAAAAATCCTGTTTTTTCCCAGGTAAACTGTCAAGTGCACATCTTACATTTCCTTTATTGGTAAAGAACAGGTTTGCTTTACAAAATAAAAAAAACGTCTGTAAAAAAAAAAAGTAAAACAGGTTTGCTCTACTTTAAAAAAAGTGACAAACTTGGAGAGCTGAACAGTGAACTGATGATCTGTGAAATGAATCTTGAGGGTGAGCAGCACACATCTCCAGCCTCACAGCACTGAGCACGTGGAGCCCTGTAGCAGCTGGAATAGGCGTGTTCTCCTATCACCCAATCCCGGCGGTGCTTTAGAGAGAGGCTTGGAACGCAAGTCTTTGTGCGGGGGTTGCCATGGAGACGGGTACACACAGTCTCCCAGGAGCTGGCAATGGGCCATGCAGGTGGAGGAGAGGGGGCGTGTCCCTAGGGAGCTCCAGTGACTGATGAGTAGAACATATCATAGAGGATGCACAGCTCTCCAGAGAGGGGACAAGGTGAGGGGGGACTCTGGAGGGATTGGGGGGTATTTTGAAGGTAACACTTCTTCCCTGGATTTCCAGGGCAGCTTCTGACTTTAAATGTTGTCCTCGGAAGTGGCACAATGCATTACCTCCATGGCATTGTGTGCAGAGTGGTCCTTATTGTCCTGTGTGGTACTTTATGAATGTTTTGAAGGTGGGGAATTGCAGCAATCAGGGATGTCCCCTGACAGACAGACAGACTCTACATGTGTGCCACAAAAACTGCTCAAAGTGTGAAGAGTCAAAACTTTATTTTTGTGAGTTTTAGTAGCAGATGGTTAAATGTATTCATTGATACATCACTAAAGCCCCATACACACGGTCGGATTTTCCGATGGATTCTGTCCTATCAGACAATGTTGTCGGAAATTCCGACCGTGTGTAGGCACCATCGGACAAAGTCCTATCTCCTGCTGAATAGATTTTTTGACTACAAAGTCCGATCACACCAAATCCGATCGTGTGTAGCGAATTCCGACGGACAAAGTGCTACGCATGCTCAGATCACATTACAAGACCAAAGCTATTGGCTACTAGCCTCTACGTAGTCCCGTCGTAGGCAACAAACGTCACCATGTTCAGAATGATCGGATTTTCCGACAACTTTGTCCGACCGTGTGTACGCAAAACCAACATCGGACAAAGTACGACGGACATGATCCGACGGACCTGGTCCTCGGATAATCCGCGCGTGTGTATGGGGCTTAAGACCCCTTTCACACTGAGGCAGTTTTCAGGCGTTTTAGCGCTAGAAATAGCGTCTGTAAAGCGCCTGAAACCTGCCTCCCATTCTCTGCAACGAGTGCTTTCACACCCGGGCGATGCGCTTGCAGGACATTAGAAAAAGTCCTGCAAGCGTCATCTTTGCCCATGCAAAACGCTTCGGAAGCACCGCAACACGGGAGTTTGTGCCCCCTCCTTTGGGGTTAAAAGCACCCACTAGTGGACGAGCGGCACTTTAGCGCTAACGGCCGAGACTTTCAGTGTGAAAGCAGCCTTATCCTATGCACACGGTCAGACTTTCCAACGGCAAATGTGCGATCGGAGCTTATTGTTGGAAATTCCGACCGTGTGTAGGCTCCATCGGACAGTTTCCGTTGCACGAAATTTGAGATCAGGTTCTCAAATTTTCAGACAGCAAAATCCGTTCGTGTAATTTCCGATCGTGTGTAGACAATTCCGACGCACAAAGTGCCACGCATGCTCAGAATCACACAGAAGAGCAGCACTGGCTATTGAACTTTTCTCGTCTCGTCGTATGTTTTGTACGTCACCACGTTCTTGACGTTTGGAATTTCCGACCAACTTTGTGTGACTGTGTGTATGCAAGACAAGTTTGAGCCAACATCCATCGGAAAAAATCCCATGGGATTTTGTTGTCGGAAGGTCCAATCGTGTGTACGCGGCATTAAGCTTGGTTCACATCTATGCGTGTCAGGAACATGTGCAAAATCATGCGCTTTCCCGACATGCACAGAAACACGACGCCCTTTAGCAGACGTGCCATAGAGCCATTAACTGGTAATTGTACCCCAATGCATAAAAAAACAACAAAAAAACAACCTGAACGGACACAGATGCAGGCTGATGTAAACAGATGATCACCCATTTACATCCGCCCACCCATAGACATACAGCCGTGGCGTGAGAATGACACAAATATTCGTTTTCACAAAGTATGCAGCTTGAGTTTTTCTAGATCTTTTTGTCAGATGCTATTATGGTATACTGAAGTATAATTACAAGCATTTCATAAAAGTCAAAGGCTTTTATCGACAATTATATTAACCACTTAAGGACCGAGCCTCTTTCTGAGATTTGTTGTTTACAAGTTAACCTTACTTAGAACCCCCAAACATACAATTTTTTTTCTAACATCCTAGAGAATAAAATGGCGGTCGTTGCAATACTTTCTGTCACACCGTATTTACGCAGCGGTCTTACAAGTGCACTTTTTTTGGAAAAAATACACTTTTTTAATTAAAAAATAAAACAACAGTAAAGTTAGACCAATTTTTTTTTTTATATTGTGAAAGATAATGTTATGCCGAGTAAATTGATACCCAACATGTCACGCTTCAAAATTGCGCCCGCTTGTGGAATGGCGACAAACTTTTACCCTTAAAAATCTCTATAGGCCACATTTAAAAAAATTCTACAGGTTGCATGTTTTGAGTTACAGAGGCTAGAATTATTACTCTCGCTCTACCGATCGCGGCGATACCTCACATGTGTGGTTTGAACACCATTTTAATATGCGGGCGCTACTCACGTATGCGTTCGCTTCTGCACGTGAGCTCGTCGGGACAGGCACGTTTAAAAATGTTTAATTTTTTTCTTATTTTTTTTTTTTACACTTTTTTTAAAAAAAAAAGTGTCACTTTTATTCCTATTACAAGGAATGTAAACATCCCTTGTAATAGGAAAAAAGCATGACAGGACCTCTTATATGATATGAGATCTGGGGTCAAAAAGACCTCAGATCTCATATTTACACTAAAGTGCAATAAATAAAATAAATAAATAAATAAATCTGTCATTTAATAAAAGAATAAAAAAAAAAAAAAATGGCCCTTTAAGAGCTATGGGCGGAAGTGACGTTTTGAAGTCGCTTCCGCCCTGCATTGTTATGGAGACGGGTGGGGGCCATCTTCCCCTCACTTGTCTCCATGCCCAGCAAGGGTGAAGATCCGATCACCTCCGCCAGTGCCGAAGGCTCCGGTAAGTGGCGGAGGGCACCGGAGCTCAGCGGGAGGGGGGCCTTCTCCCACCACTGATAAAAGTGACCTTGAGGCGAATCCGCAGCAGAGACCACTTTCATCTGAAACCGGACTGCTCACGCAAGAAGAGGATACCGGGGTTATGGCAGCACATTCCTCTTCAAAGTACCAACGTATAACGACAGTGGGCCGTCCGGAAGTGGTTAAAACGGGGGTTCCACCCAAAAGTTAAAGTTCCGCTTTAAGGACTCCTCACACCCTTACATGCCACATTTGGCATGTCATTTTTTTTGGGGGGGGGGGGGGGGATGGGTACCTACGTTTGACAGGTACCCAGCTCCCACTTCCGCTTGGGCCGCCTAGGCAACTCAAGAGGAAGTTCTCCTCTCCCCCTCCCTCCCTGCAATCTTCTGGGACACGTCACAGGTCCCAGAAGATTTCTCGCCCATTGAGGAGGTGCAGCGCGACTTGCACCCGGCTGTGACGACGCAAGCTGTCACAGCCGGGTGCCCACACTTTGTGATGCCTACAGTGGGGAAAGGCGAGGGAGAGAACGGAGGGTTCCAGCGACCGCATCACTAGACTGTAGGACAGGCGAGTGTGTGTTTATTAAAAGTCAGCAGCTACACTTTTTGTAGCTGCTGACTTTTATAAACACAAAAACGACTGAAACTCCACTTTAAGTTTATGCAAAGAGTACATTTTTGCAGCGTCGACCTTTCTTTTTCAAGATCTCTGCAATTCGCCCTGGCATGCTGTAAATCAACTTCTGGGCCACATCCTGACTGATGGCAGCCCATTCTTGCATAAATCAATGCTTGGAGTTTCTCAGAATTTGTGGGGTTTTTCGTTCACCCGCCTCTTGAGGATTGACCACACATTCTCAATGGGATTAAGGTCTTGGGAATTTTCTGGCCATGGGCCTAACATTTCAATGTTTTGTTCCCCACGCCACTTAATTATATCTTTTGCCTCATGGCAAGGTGCTCCATCATGCTGGAAAAGGCGTTGTTCATCAAACTGTTCTTGGATGGTTTATGGACCATTCTTTATTCATGGCTGTGTTCTAAGGCAAAATTGTGAGTGAGCCCACTACCTTGGCTGAGAAGCAACCCCACACATGAATGGTCTCAGGATGCCTTACTGTTGGCATGACACAGGACTGTTGGTAGTGCTCACCTTTTCTTCTCCAGACAAGGTTTTTTTCCGGATGCCCCAAACAATCGGAAAGTGGAATCATCAGAGAAAATTACTTTTCCCCAGTCTTCAGCAGTTCAATCCCAGAACCTTTTGCAGAATATCAGTCCGCCCCTGATGTTTTTTTCCTGGAGAAAAGTGGCTTCTTTGCTGCCCTTCTTGCCATCCTCCAAAACTCTTCGCCTCACTGTGCATGCATACACTCACACCTGCCCGTTGCCATTCCTGAGCAAGCTCTGCACTGGTGGTGCCCCCATCCCACAGCTGAATCCACTGTAGGAGACGAGCCTGGCACTTGCTGGACTTTCTTGGGCACCCTGAAGCCTTGGCAGCAATAAATTTAAACCCGGACCGGACTTCTAATGAGGCTGGCAAGTTACAAAGAAACTGGGCATGCTGCAATGACGCTGGGCAAGCTGCAATGACGCTGGGCAAGCTGCAATGACACTGGGCAAGGCTGCAAATGACACTGGGCAAGGCTGCAAATGACACTGGGCAAGGCTGCAAATGACACTGGGCAAGGCTGCAAATGACACTGGGCAAGGCTGCAATGACGCTGGGCAAGGATGCAATGACGCTGGGCAAGGCTGCAAATGACGCTTAAATGTAAGGTTTTTTTTTTTCCTAAACTTCCCTCCTAAAACTTTTTTTCCTTAAAATGCCCTCCTAAACTTGGGGTGCGCGTTATACGCCGGTGCGTGTTATACGCTGATAAATACGGTAATTGCAATTCACCGGATCACTCTTCATAACATTCTGGAGTATACAGTGAGGGAAATAATCCCCTGCTGATTTTATACATTTGCCCACTGACAAAAAAATGATCAGTCTATAATTTGAATGGTAGGTTTAACTTAGCCACTTCAATACAGGGCACTTTCGCACATAGATTTCATTGATAGGCAACACTAGTGGCACTGGCAGGCATTTTTCATTGGCACTGATTGGCATTTGGTCATGGTCTAGGGTGGCATACCTGGTTGCCCAGTGTGGTGGCCATCCCTGGTGGTCCTGGCGGCACCCTAGTGGTCCTGAGTGGGCATCCGAGGGGGGGCTGCGCTGATAAACAGCACAGACCTCCCCTGTCAGGAGAGCAGCCGATCGGCTCTCCTCTACTCGTGTCTGTCAGACGCAAGTGAGGAAAAGCCAATCAACGGCTCTTCCTGTTTACATCGTAATCAGCTGTGATTGGGCACCGCTGATCACATGGTAAAGAGTCTCTGTCAGAGACTCTTTACGTGGATCCGAGTTGCGGTGTGTCAGACTGACACGCTGCAACAACGATCGATGCGATGCGCGCCCCCGTCATATGACGTCCGGTCAGGATATCGCAACCACTTTGCCAACGTCATTTTGCTATATGGCGGGCGGCAAGTGGTTACCAGTGAAAGACAGAATAACAATGATAAAATCTAGAAAAACGCATTTCAAAAAAGTTATAATGTTGATTTGCATTTTAATGAGTGAAATAAATAATTGGCCCCTTTGCAAAACATGACTTAGTACTTGGTGGAAAAACCCTTGTTGGCAATCACAGAGGTCAGAAGTTTCTTGTAGTTGGCAACCAGGTTTGCACACTTCTCAGGAGGAATTTTGTCCTACTCCTCTTTGCAGATCTTCTCCAAGTCATTAAGTTTTCAAGGCTGACGTTTGGAAACTCGAACCCTCAGCTCCTTTCACATATTTTCCATGGGATTAGGGTTAGGGGTTAGGAGACTGGCTAGGCCACTCCAGGACCTTTAATGTGCTTCTTCTTGAGGCACTCCTTTGTTGCCTTGGCCGTGTGTTTTGGGTCATTGTCATGCTGAAATACCCATTTTCAATGCCCTGGCTGAGGAAAGGAGGTTCTCACCCAAGATTTGACAGTATATGGCCCTTTGATGCGGTGAAGTTGTCCTGTCCCCTTAGCAGAAAAACATCCCCAAAGCAAAATGTTTCCACCTCCATGTTTGACAGCAGGGATGGTGTTCTTGGGGTCATAGGCAGCATTCCTCCTCCTCCAAACACGGCGAGTTGAGGTAGATGCCAAAGAGCTTGATTTTAGTCTCATCTGACCACAACACTTTCGCCCAGTTCTCCTCTGAATCATTCAGATGTTCATTAGCAAACGTAAGACGGGCCTGTACGTGTGCTTTAGCAGGAGCACCTTGGGGGTGCTGCAGGATTTCAGTCCTTCGCGGCCTAGTGTGTTACCAATTGTTTTCTTGGGGACTATGGTCAGAACAGTGTAGTCCTCACCGTTCTCATGATCATTGAAACTCCACGAGTTGAGATCTTGCATGGAGCCCCAGACCGAGGGAGATTGACAGTTATTTTGTGTTTGCAAATAATCGCACCAACTGTTGTCACCCTCTCACTAAGCTGCTTGGCGATGGTCTTGTAGCCCGTTCCAGCCTTGTGTAGGTCTACAATCTTGTCCCTGACATGCTTGGACAACTCTTTGGTCTTGGCCATGGTGGAGAGATTGGAATCTTATTGATTGCTTCTGTGGACAGGTGTCTTTTGTAATGCCTGGTTCACACCTATGCATTTTTTTAGTGCGTTTTCAGTTTTGCAGAAACACATTACAGTCCATTTAACATGGTTTCCTATGGGTCACGTTTTCTGTAATCAGCATGATAACTCCTGACAAGTTTTCCGTCACAGGAGATAAAAGCAGGATGAGTTTTGTTTTGGGAAGGATGGTATAAATAGATTAGCAGAGTGTTGAACGATTCAACCAACAGAGCTGAAAGTATCCAACATATGAGGAGGGAAGGGGAAGGGAGGGCACCTTTCCTCCAATCAGCTGTCTTGGTTGTATGCCCAGGCTTTACTGCAGTACTTACCAGGAAGAGAAACTCCTAAAGGGATCTGAACTTTCCAAAGAATATATAAAGATGAAGACAGCAGATGTAAATCTTATATATGGAGATTTGTTCCATCCCTGTGTATCATCTGAGGCTATTCACTTAACTGGGTATAGGAGAGTTTACATCCACTTTAACTTGGTATCAGCCTCTTGTAGTCCTTGCACAGCAGAGCTCAGAAATGGGGAGGGGAAAACAGCACAAGAAGCCAATCAGGTGTCCTGCAGCGCAAAGGGCATGATGATAAGAGGGGTGAGCTTATCCCTGAGCTGTCCTATCCCTGACAGAAAGGCTGTACTTTGTGGCAGAGCTGTGTACATAAAAGTTTGGATTGACACAAATCGTTTGTCAGGTACAACAGCACCCATATATTTATTTAATCGGTGTACTGTGTGTTTAGCTCAGGGTATTGTGCATTTAGTGGTTTGTTCGGAGTTCAGCTTTAAAGCTTTCCTAAACCCAAAAGCAAACATTTATTATATTGCAGCTCACCAATTCTTAGATGTGACGGCTGCATTCATTTTCTTTCTTAGGCTTTCTTTTATTTTCACTTGGTGATTGAGCCAGTAAGTCTGTTGTTTTTCAATAGAACAAGCTTTTCTGCAGATATAGCAATTAGAAGTTATAGACAATCCACTTAAAGCCCAACTGCGGGCAAAATATACACGTTTTCCCATGCAGTGGGGCTGTGCCCGCACTGCACGGGACAACTGCTCATTTTGAGGAAACCTTCATTCCACCATAAACCAGCGCTTTCCCACGGTCCAGTGGTGGACTGTTCCTCTTCCATGGAGCCTGTTCTGGACTTCATTACATCAGGGATAGCCCACAATTCAAGACTGCTGGAGCCAAGGGGTGCCAGACTGGTCTTATGCTGGCAGGATTAGGTAAGTAAGGCCTGGTTCACACCTATGCATTTTTTGTGCTTTTTGCATTTTGCAGATTTGCACTACAGAATGGGTTCCCTAGGAAACCATGGTAAATGGACTGCAGCGCATAGCTGCAAAAAGCACTAAAAATGCATAGGTGTGAACCAGGCCTAAATCTCCTTTCTCCTCTCTCCTAGACAAAAACGAGCAGTTAACCAGTGCAACCTTTATGCCAAAGGGAACAACACTGATGCTGTAAGCCAGGGGTGCCCAACCTTTTTAAGATCGAGGGGCACTTAAGCAACTTGGTAACCAGTCGCGGGCCACAGTGAGCGGAGCGGACGGATGACAGGTCACTGCTATTCTATAGGCCCTCCAATCCGATCCACACAGATTTTTTTTTTTTTAGAGGATCGGAGGCAGGCAGGAGTAAATGGACAAAAGTCTGTTTACATCTGCCGCTTTGTAGAAGTGAATTGAGGGTCTGATTAGGTAGGGCCGATCATGTGAAAAGGGCCTAAGACTTTCACACTGATGTGCTGCGGTTTACCCACACCACGGGTGCAGCGTAGTGTACTTGTGTCTATCCTGCGGGTTAACTGAACTTTGCCATAGACTCTGCCTGTGGCAAAAGCCAGCACTGTACAGGAAGCATCGGCTTATGGGGCTCTGCTCTGCAGCCACTTTCTTCCTCTACCACCAGCTTCATTTACAACACTGATGCTGTGGTATGACGGATCGGCAACCTGCGATCTGGGCTTGTTAACCTGCCATTCCAAAGCAGGAGGTCACGGGCCACATCAGAGGGCTCCGCGGGCCACATGTGGCCCCCGGGCCACTGGTTGGCCACCCCTGCTGTAAGCCCTTATTTAACACTGCTGCGGCTTCAAATCCGACATCCCTTCCCGACTTCATCGTGGCTTGCATACAACTTCTTTAACAGAAGTCAATGCAAGTCATGCCAAAGTAGTGCAGAAACCTTTCTCTAAGTCGGACCGATTAGAACAGTTCCATTGCTGTTAATGGGTTGCATGACAAATCGCGGCAGTGTGAACCGGTGCTAACTGTCTAAAACCTGTGAGCTGGAATTTGCCTTTAATTTCTTAGTGTATCTAAATCTGCTAATATATCTAACACTCCCCTCAGACAACAATGCTGTCCAAAGGTGTCCCTGTGCTCCTTCATCCAGAATGGAGGCACTCTAATATAGGAGTTGTTTTACTAGCCAGATTACCAGGTGAAAGAGAGGCAAAAAAGCCTAAATAAAGAAAATGAATGCAGCCACCACATCTAATGATTGGTAAACTACACTATATTACAGTTTTGGTTTGGGGTTTAATACCGCTTTACGCCTGGCACTCCCAAAATACTCTATAAAAGGTTTATGACGAGGATCCATGTACTACGTCCCGGCTCCTTGGTTCCCGGGGCTGTTTACGTCTATAATTCCTGTTCTGTATTATGTACTGTGTAGGGTTACTCATTACAGAGCCTGGCCAGCCACAGGGTATCCTTGAATGTTCACAAATAATTTGGCAGCAGTGAATGGAAGGGAGAGGCTGTGATTACATAGTACTGAAAGGGATCGTGGCACACCGCTTTGGTATTATGCTGTTAATAGTAAAGCATACAGAGATTTCCACTTACATGTCTGCTGGGTGTGTTAGTTCAACCAAAGTCTGTTTTTGGCAGCTGATGAAACTCATCAATCAACCCAGACAGGTTAAAGTTTGTATTGCTCATGCTATGCCATTCACCAGTCCACTCAACCCTTCAGTTATGGGTGTAGTCTGCTTGGCGGAGTCACCTGCTGGCCTCTTGTGTTTCTTGGAGGCTTTTAGTGACCAGAATTCTCCACCATAATAAGGGCTTTGTTCCACCATCCATGGTGTCTCACTCCTCCATGGTGTCTCACTCCTCCATGGTGTCTCACTCCTCCATGGTGTCTCACTCCTCCATGGTGTCTCACTCCTGCTGCTACAAAATGGGTGTTGTCGCTACTCCTGTTACCTTAGACCAGTGGTTCTCAGCCTCAGTCCTCAAGTACCCCCCCTAACAGGCCATGTTTGCAGGTTTTCCTTTTTCTTGCACAGGTGCTTTAACCACTTCCCGACTGGCACACAACGATGTACGTCGACAGAATGACACGGACAGGCATAAGGGCGTACAGGTACGTCCCCTTTAAGATGCCGCTGTGCCATCGAGCGCGCCGGTCGGGACCCCCGTGAGTCCGGTCGCGGGCCCCGCGGACTCGATCGCTGCGGGGATACCCGCGATCGTCTCACAGGATGGCTAAACGAGGAGATGCGGAAGTAAACAGCATCTCCCTGTTCTGGCTAGCAACTAGTGACACCGATCTCTGCTCCCTGTGATTGGAGCACAGATCAGTGTTCACTAGCTCACAGCCACGCCCCCCCCACAGTTAGTAACACGCCTCTAGGAACACTTAACCCCTACACTGCCCCTAGTGGTTAACCCCTTCACTGCCAGTGTCATTTACACAGGAATCAATGCATTTAAATAGCACTGATCGCTGTATAAATGACAATGGTCCCAAAAATGTCCGATGTGTCAGCCATAATGTCGCAGTCACAATAAAAATCGCAGATCGCCGCCATTACTAAGTAAAAAAAAAAAATAATATTAATAAAAATGCTATAAAACTATCCCCTATTTTGTAAACGCTATAACTTCTGCGCAAACCAATCAATATTTGCTTATTGCGATTTTTTTTTTTTTAATTTTGTTTGGGAGCCATGCCGCACGACTGCCAATTGTCAGTTAAAGCGACGCAGTGCCAAAAACATGTAGAAGAATACGTATCGGCCTAAACTGGTTTAACAGGAACCAGCCGAATTTAGATCCATGTATATTTTTTTTTTATATATTTTTGAGGGATATTTATTATAGCAAAAAGTAAAAAATAATGTGTTTTTTTTCAAAATTGACGCTCCTTTTTTTGTTTATAGTGCAAACAATAAAAACCGCAGGGTCGATCAAGTCAGTTAGCCAATCAGGAGAGAGAGGGGGCAGGGCCGAACCGCAGCTGTGTGTCTGACTGGACACGTGGAGCAGCAGCTTGGCTCGGGTGCCTCCATAGCAAGCTGCTTGCTGAGGGGACACTCAACAGGAGGGAGGGGCTAGGAGCACAGAAGAGGGACCCGAGAAAGGAGGATCGGGGCTGCTCTGTGCAAATCCACTGCACAGAGCAGGTGACTATAACATGCTTGTTATTTTTATAGAAAAAAAACAAGACTTAACGATCACTTTACGTATGTTTTTTAAATATTAACAATATTACTAATCTTCCTGCATTTAGCATTAAACCGTAGCCCCCCTGATCAGCTGGACACACACTATCACTCTTGTTATTGATTGATTGATATTATTAAATGAGGCGTGCAGTGCTATATCCACCCTTCAAATCAATACGTATACATGTGTAAATAGCTCCAAATATGTGAAAATATGCTTACTTATCCAAATCAATTTATAGTGCTCAATTTGTGTACATGTGATTTACAAACAATAGATTTATCAAAACCAAAGAATATGAATGAGGTCAAACCTAAACACTTACAATTTGTATGTAGTCAGGCAGGCCCCTGCCCTACATAGTTGAAGGTAAATCTAAAAGGAAATTGTATAATGTATGGCCAGCTTAAGTAAGCACAATAATGTATTAATTATTGTATTATTTCACATATGTGGAGTTATGCACACTATATAATGTATATGTATTGATTTGAAGGGTGGATATAGAGCTGCATGTCTCCTTTAATGATAAAGTTTAAAAAAAATCCTGGTTGATCCTTCCAGAAATCTTATGATCTGATATTTTTCTGTCATTCTACTCTACACTTACCATTCTCTGAAGACTACAGAATCCCTCCCCTCTAAAAATCACAAGATCGCACCCCTTTTTTCACACGCCCTCAAACAGTTGGCCAAAGACTTTTCGAGCAAGAGGCACAGTTAGTTCTAATTTACACTAGCATTGAGATTGCTCTTTGGAGAGAATTTACAGGCAGCAAGGAGGCATTGTATCACCTCCTGATCACCTGCTTTAACCCCTTGAACCCTGCACTAGCATGCCACATGCAATTGAATGGGTTGTGTTCAGTAGGTGGTACTGCCCACTGAATGCAACAGCAGGGTCAGAAGTATGTAATGCAGAGAGAGATCAGGAGCATCTAGTACAGAGCTAAGAGATCAGTAGTATAATAGCAAAGGTCGGTAGGAGATCGGGAGTGTATTGTGCAGTAGTATGTAATGTGGAGTGCAGGGGTCAGGAGTAAGTAATGCAGAGTTCAAAAGATCAGTGGTATGTATCACGGGCATTCAGGGCTCAGGATTAGGTAATGCAAAGTTCAGAGATCAGTAGTATATATCACATAGTTCAGGGGGTCAGGATTAGGTAACACAGAGTGTAAAGGGGCCAGGAGTAAGTAATACAGACATCTGTAGTAAATAGAGTAGTTGGTAACACAGAGTTTAGAGGTCAGTAGTAAGTAATGTGAGAGGTCAGTAAAATGTAAAGAAGAACTCAGAGATCAGGAGTGAGTAATGAAGAGTTTAGAGGTCACTGGTATGTAATGCAGAGTGCAAGAGTCAGAAGTATGTAAAACCAAGTTCAGAGGTCAGTAGTATGTAACACAGAGATCAGCAGAAAGTAGCAAAGTGTGCAGGGGTCAGGTGTAAGTACTGCAGAGTTCAACTTTCTTATTCGATTTCCTTAAAACTTACCTTCAAATATGTAGTGCAAGGGCCTGCCTGATTGCATACAAATTTGTAAGTGTTTAGGTTTAGACCTCATATTATTTGGTTTAGGTAAATCTACAGGAAAATTGTACAAGAAAACTGTATAAAGTATGGCCAGCCTTAGTACCGCAGAGTTCAGGAGTCAGGAATAAATAATGTAGAGTCCTGAGGTCAGAAGTAAGTAATGTAGGGTTCAGAGATCAGTAGCTTCTAATACAAGTTAAGTTAAGAATGAAGGGATCAGGATCACGCAACATAGACTTCAGGTGTCAGGAGTAGATAATGCAGAGTTCAGGGCCAGTAGTAGTAAGTAATGTAGAGTTCAGGGGTCAATAGTAAGTAACACAGAATGTCAAGTCTGTGGTAAAAAATCAGGGAGTGGAGGGAAATATTACAGAGCATCACTTAAGTGACAGCATTGAGTCTTCTGGGGCTGTTGACATCACATCCAAGATGGCCCAACAGCAGTCTCAGGGCTTTCGAATGTCTACAGGTAAATAATGTGCCACATATAATCTTGCAGGAAGATTATTGATGAAATTAATGGTCTAGTGACAGGGTCTCCTGAAATTTGAGTGATTAGTAGATAAAATAATTTCAGGCAGTCTGCATTGTTTAAAGCTGGATAATTTAAGATGAAGTGTTTGTATTACAATATATTTTAAATTGTGCACTGGCTGAGTGAAAATTCACTGTGCAAAGAAGACCCAATCATGTGCAAGGAAAATTTTAAAGAATTTACATAATTCCTACCAAGAACCAGCTCTTTGCTTGCATTAGAGCTGAGGGCTCCTGAGAGGAGTATTGAGGCCCCTCCCTTCAGCCATGATCTGCCTGTGTTTCGTCACATATGGTGACCCATCACAGTTGGCTACCCACTGGACTGCGCATGCGCGACGCCGCCGTATGCCTTCCACCCGAGTCCAAATTCAAGCCCCACCATCCAAGTGAACACAAAACTTGATTATATTTATGCCGAGCGAAGCGAGGCGGTGCCCAAAGCGTGGCGAGCGAATCAAGGCGGTGCCCAAAACGTGGCGAGGGGCCCTCTGTTGGAATGCATATGGCGACATTGCGCATGCACACTCCAGCGGGTATCAAAATATGATGGGGTAGCCGAATGTGAAGTGACACCTGCATTGCAAAGAGAAGCGTGAAGACCCAGTGACATCACTACTTTTACAATAAGGTATGTCATTAAAACGGAAAGGTTTTATTAAATAATATTATTAGCATATTGATGAGGGGAGAAGGGAGGAACCAGGAAAGGTACAATATAAACAGATTAAACATCAGTTTTAATCCTGCAAGTGCACAGACAAGTGATTTGTGTGTGTAGTAGAAGCCATACAGTACATCATTACTTGTGCTTTAAAACACATGCACCAGGAAGATTCACCTGCAGTGAATATTTGGTGAGTGTCACATTTCTTAATTTATAAGTTGGTCCCTTGTTAGATTTGCATAGATTGTTGTTCTCATTTTGGTGCAATCACTTTTATACCATCAGATGTTACCCTGTTGCTAATTTAGCACCAACACCCTGCATTTTGCATGCCCATCAGACCATCTCTGTGTAAAGATTGAAATAAGCATGTCACTTAGTAATTATTATAATTGCTTAGTTACTAATATTTACTTGACAGCAAAGTAGCAGGAAATACTCAGAGAAAAAATGTAATGATCTTTGCTGGAAATCCCCTTGGTTTCTGTGAATACCGGTAATTTTCCTTTGTTATTAGGACATGTCAGTGTTTGCACCTGTAAGATAAACTATATGGCAAAAGGTATGTGGACACCTGACCATGATTACACCTACCTTTATGGCCAAAAGTATGCGGACAATCCTGCAAATCCAATGAGTTCGGGTCTTTCCAATGAAGGGTACCGTTAAAGTGTTAATACACCCTAAAAAAGTGGGGGAAAAACAGCACTTACCGGATTTGCTATTTTTTGATTTTTTCTTTCAAAGCCTCTATTTGCTGAGTTTTGCATATGTAGAAATGCTGACTGCTTAAGTTTATTTTGTTAAGGTGGCTCCATGCAATTGCAGGGTCCCATGGAGCCACCTCTGCATGCAAGCTCCCCGACTGGGAATGCAAGTGTCCCCACTGCTGCATGCCTCCACGAATACAAATGACACAGTGTCAAGCCATTCCTCTACTCCTGCATCCTACTTTCAGGCACAGGAACCTGCACTTTTTAAGTGAGTTGCCCCTTTTGACCAGCCCTGTGCATGTACTCCTCTAACTGGAAAAGAAAACTGAGCGTTGGGCAAACATTTGAACAAATGAATTACTGTTGAGGCTTGTAGTTCCTGCTGCAGTAACAATATCACAGGGGTCGCTTTCTCTGCACCACCTATATTCATAAAAAGCCTTACATTCTTTTTCACTGAAAAAGAGAAAAAGCTGCGTATACCAATAAACAAAAATAACCAAATAGGTAAACCTGACCCTGAATTATAGGTCACAGTGTATCAACTCAAATCAAATGTGTATGACATTAAATGCCCTCTCAACATAATATAAATGCATGAATCAACACCCAGTGATATAAATGAATTAAGTTACAAATAAACGTGAATAATAAAATATTATAAAAATATATATATAAATATGTGAGAACAGATCACAAAAAGTTCATATATGGACCAATATGGTCACAAAAAATGTCCCAAAGTGCAAATTCTCAAATAATATCAAAAAAGGTGCTCGTGCTTCCATACAGGGTTTCGGACGGTGGTCCTGCATCTAATCTCTTTCAACACGTTTAGGTGAATTTTCATAAACACCACCACCGAAGGAAAAAAGATGGCCCCGTACCAAAGATATGGGACTCCCCGTCACAGAGGGTCAATCAGGCATGTAGTTGGGTTGTCTTTAAATCGACCTCCAAAGGGATAATGACCTTGGACCTCCAAGACACTCCTGACGCTTAAAGGACCTCCAAATCAGTTTACTGCATTACTATATCCGTACCTTATTGTGCCACTTATACTGCAATAGCCCTCTTGCCTGCATACAGGTTCTCAATCCAAAGTCCGTCGGAAATTCCGACAGAAAAAGACCGATGGGCATACACACGCTCGGAAAATCCGATGAAAAGCTCCCATCGGACTGTTTCAATCGGAAATTCCGACCGTGTGTACGTGGCATAAGAGAATCCGGCTTGCTCGTTGTAGCCAAGTTGATTGATCGATCAACTTGGTACATTCAGCCTGCCCATTAACAGTTCAAATCTCGAACAGGCTGAGATTCGAACAGTGTATGGCCAGACTTAGCGAGAGAGCCTGGAATAAGGTGATATTCGTTAAAGTGATTATAAAGCTTTGTTTTTGTATAATCTTTATTTAGAACAAAATTACATGTCATAGCAAACATTTCCATATCAACAAAGTTATAAGCCAAGAAGGACATGTATCAAATGCAAGGTACGGACAATCAAACTAAAAGATAAATAAAATAAAAGAAGAACAATAGTGGTTGTTTGTCTAGGGGATACTAGGGCTTTCTCCTTTGGGGAGTAAGGGAAGCCTTGATGGTAACAACACCAACTACAATGACTACAGAGTGACCCACAGCTGGCCTGAGTGCCGGGGTAGGGGGGGAAAAATAGCCTCCAGATAATCTCCCCTAGCACACCACCAATACCAGGGCCACTCTGAGGCAAATGTTAGACACCAAAGGGGAGAGACAGCGCCTCCCTCTGGAGAGGAGGCCTCCCCATGCAGCGACAAGGCACTGGGGCTATATGTCTAGCAAATGCATTAGACCCCTTTCACACTGGGGCGCTTTGCAGGTGCTACAGCGCTAAAAATAACGCCTGCAAAGGGCTGCTGTGTCTCCACTGTGAAAGCCCCGAGGGTTTCCACACTGGAGCGGTGCGCTAGCAGGACGGTAGCAGTCCTGCTAGCAGCATCTTTGGAGCTGTAAAGGAGCGGTGTATACAGCGCTCCTTCACCGCTCCTGCCCATTGAAATCAATGGGGCAGCGTGGCTATACCGCCGGCAAAGCGCTGCTGCAGCAGCACTTTGCGTGGTTTTAACCCTTTCTCAGCCGCTAGCGGGGGAATAAAAGCACCCTGCTAGCGGCCAAATAGCCCTGTGAAATTGACGGTAAAGCGCCGCTAAAAATGGCGGTGTTTAAAAAACCGACACACCCACTGCCCCAGTGTGAAAGGGGCCTTATTGCGCAGTACAGTAACCAAATTCCGCAAAACAAGAAACATATGCATTGTTCAAAAGAAGAAAGAAAAGATAAAAATGAGAGAGGGAAAAAGAGAAGACCGGAACATACCTTAAATCTTGCAGTAAATATTCATGCCCACACCAAGCCCGTCATCCTATGATGGAAAAAATTACATATAGAAATGGGGGGAGTCGCATCACAACAAAGGAGTAAATCTCGACCCCTTATTGTCCTGGCTGAATACGAGTTCTAAGGGATAGTTCTGCCAACTCCAGCAATGCCAGATCTAAAATAGAAGACATTTGCCTTGGGTCATAGATATAGTCCATCCAAGGTGACCAAATACTAATAAAGCGGTCACTGGTGCCTCTGCAAGTTGCTATCAAGTCTTCTGCTTCCCTTATTTCATTCACCCTGCAAATCCACCCCTCCCGGGTAGGAATTTCTGTTTGTTTCCAATAAATTGGAAGCAATCCCCTTGCCACATTAAAAAAAAAAAACATAATTGGGCTATGCGCTTTTCTTGTAATGGCTAATTGGGATTGGAGGGATATACAAGAGGAAGTGAATCGGGGGTTAGAGGGATGTCTAAGCCTACGATATCCTTTATTTGGGACTTGATGTCAACCCAAAAGGTCCTGATTATAGGGCATTCCCACCACACATGTAGTAGCGTACCTCGGTGTCCACAGCCTTGCCAGCATTGCTCAGGTGTAGAAGGGTAGATCAGCTGGCACCCGATACCAGCGTGACAAAATCTTATAATTAGTTTCTTTGTGTTTTAGAATCAATAGAGCTAGAATGAGTGAGCTGATATAGGAGAGCCAACTGAGTCGTGGTAAATTCAAACCCTAAGTCCCTCTCCCATACCCATATAAATGTGGGCTTAGATTCAAAAGGTAGTAGAACCGAGCAGTTGATATTTTTATTTAAAAAAAAAAACAAAGCTAACAAACATGCCTATACTTACCTGCTCTGTCCAGTGGTTTTGCACAGAGCAGCCACAATCATCTGTCGGCGCTCCAGGCCCATCCTCTTCATTGGGTGTCCCCAGGGAAAGGTGCTTAAACACAATGAACACTTCTAGATTTCCTCTTTAACACAGCAAAGCTTTACTTTTTTTAATTCAGTTCCACTTTTCTTTTTTTTTTTTTTATCAAATCATTTTTATTTTATTTATTTTTTGTTGTAATACATATAATCAAAATATATCAAATTATTCCATAAGATATTTTTGTTGTATTACATATGAACAAATAATATATCAAATTAGTCCATAATATATTCTTATTGTGATACATATAAACAAATAATATCAAGTTAATCCATAAGGCCTCATTCTCGCGAGGCGGATGCGCGTCCACGGAGTCCGCCTCTGTCCGCCAGCTCAGCGGGAGATCTCTCTGTTGATCTCCGCTGAGCCGGTGAATGACAGGTCCCTCTCTGCGCACTGAGTGGGGAGGGGCTTGTCGAGCGCTGCTGGTCTCTATGGAGAGATCGAATGAAAACAGACAGCATGTCCGTTTTCATAAAGTATCATAAAGTAAGAAAACACACAAAACAAAACAAAAAAACCTTGCACTTCTCTGACTATAATAATGTAACATATGATAATGGAAACATAGTAGAAACATAGAAATACGTTCTGCACAACATCTTGGACTCCTCCAATATCAATCATCAGTCTATGGCTACTTCCTCCAAGTGGGTTCAATTTATCTTTTCCCATCATTCTTCTACTCCTCATCCTTCTACCCCAGCTCTCTACTCTATCTCCTCTACCTTCACTCCTCTCCACTAGATAATTCATCATTTAATATATTACTAGATTCTATCCAACGTGATCATATTTTACCAAACCTTTGGTGTATACCTCTATGTTTAATTAATGAATTTTTCTCTGTTAAGTATATAATTACGTTTCTCAACCCATTGTTTATGGGTTGGAAGGGCGACGGATGTCCATTTTGTAGAATTACTTTTCGTGCTAAATATAGGGATCTTATCCACATAGTATGCATCTCTGCTGGTAGTGCTCCTATAGGTATTATACCTAATAGTACAAGTTTAGGAGTCCCTATTACCTCAGTGGAGCATAATGAATTCTAGGTTATAAATACTTTGTTTCAATAACGATGAAGCTTTGGACATTGCCAAAGCATGTGGATAAGAGACCCATTAAATAAAGAGCATCTCAGACATAGCAGTGTTGCATATTTTCCCCAAGTATAACGTTTTTGTGGAGTGTAATGAGCCCTATGTATAATAAAAAGCTGAGATAACCTTTGGGAGGGCGAGAGAGATGTCCTAGGAAGTATTTCCAAGGCACGTGTCCAGTCCTCCTCATCTAAATCCTCAATTTCTCCTTGCCACCGGGAAAAACTATTTATATATTTTTCAGTGGTCTCCATTATTTGTAAATTAGAATAAAGATCTCCTATTAGTCCTCTTTTCGTACGGGCAACCGATGTTGCCATTGTTAATATTTTTGAGTGTTCATACTGTAATGGAATTTTTGAGCTTTGGATTTGTAGTGCATGACGTATTTGAAGGTATTGGTAAAAAAAAAATTATTCATTAACTGATATCGATCTTCTTTTTTTTTTTTTTTATTAAAAGGGAGTAAAACATCCCCTTCATATAACTGGTACAGAAATATTATACCCGCTTTTTTCCATTCGGAAATTCCGAAAGTTTGTTTAACTCATAAAGGCAATAATTATCCCATATGGGCATCTGTTTCGTATATCCCTTGTGTTGAGTAATATTTCGTACTGCTTCCCATGTCTATGAATCAAGTGGAAAGTAGGGAACCTTTTTTTATTATGGAAATGGTGTGCTACTATTAGTTGGACTAAAGGGTATTTTTTAAATTGGGATGCTATTATCTTTTGTGTAGGGTCCTCAATGTTCTCTGCCTCCCAACCATGCCAATGTTGTAATTGTGATGCAATAAAATATAATCTTGCGTTGGGTATCGCAATTCCCCCCTTATCAATGGACTGCTGTAGTATTTCAAATCTAATTCTAGGTTTTCCTCCCCTCCACACAAAGTCCCTAAAAACTGAATCGATAGTTCTAAATAGTCGTAGTGTCAGCCATATGGGGCAATTATGTAGTACATATATCATCTGGGCATCCACACCATCTTCACCAGATTTGCCCTCCCTACCATGGATAATGGAAATTTACCCCATTGTCTGAATTTAACAATAAGAGGGAGTATATTCCTGTCTGTATCTTCTAAAACATTTGGTGTAATTACTGCTCCCAAATATTTAAAGATGTAACCAGGGCCATCTGATAAATCTGGCCCGGGTGTCCCCTATACACAGAGTCCACAAGCAGTACCACAGATTTATCCCAATTAATATCAAATCCCAAAAAGGAACCATACAAATTGATCAAGGACATAACTGCTGACATAGATGAACCCGTATCCCCTAAAAACACTAAAGCAGGGATATGCAATTAGCGGACCTCCAGCTGTTGCACAACTACAAGTCCCATCAGTCATGCTTGTGGCTGTCAGAGTCTTGCTATGCCTCATGGGGCTTGTAGTTCTACAACAGCTGGAGGTGAATGAATGAATGATTTGTATAGCACTGCAAATGCGAACTGAATGCCTCAAGGCGCTTGGTCTGTCCTGTGTTGTCCTGCTTATTAGAAGAGGTAGGTCTTGAGTTCTTTTCTGAAGGCCCAATGGTTTTCTTCCATGCGGATGTTGGTGGGTAGAGAGTTCCATAGCCGTGGTCCGCTAATTGCATAGCCTTGCACTAAAGCATCCTCCGCATAGAGTGGTATCTGATCTTCACCTGTAGATCTACGAAATCCCACAATATTTGTAGACAAGCGAATAGCCTCAGCCAATGGTTCGATGGCCAGAGCAAAAAGAAGTGGGGATAAGGGACATCCCTGCCTCGTCCCCCTGGTCATCGAAAAAGGGGCCGATACACATCTATTCACCTGTACCCTTGCGCTTGGGGAGTCATGTAAAAGTTTTAAACAATTCCACAAATAGGCCCACTCTATACTGTCAAATGCTTTAGCCGCATCAAGTGACATTATAGCTCTATTTCCCATGTTATCTGTTGGGATTTGTAAATTTAAGAATAACCGTCTGATATTATTTACTGTAGCTCTATTAGGAATAAAGCCTGATTGATCAGAGTGGATTCATTTGGAGATGTATCTTGATAATCTAAATCGCCAATACCTTCGCCAGCAGCTTAATATCAGAATTTATTAAGGATATTGGGCGGTATGAATCAGGGTTACTTGGATCCTTATCGGGTTTCAATAAGACAATAATTACTGCTTCATTCACAGAAGGGGGTAATATACCCACCCCCATGGCATAGTTAAAAACATCAAGCAATTCAGACAATAACACATGCCCATATTTTTTAAAATATTTCCCCTGGAAGACCGTCCGGTCCTGGTGCTTTATTATTAGGTACATTAGCTGCTGCCATTCTTAGCTCATCCAATGTTTGCATATTTTCCCCAAGTATAAAGTTTTTGTGGAGTGTAATGAGCCCTATGTATAATAAAGAGCTAAGATAACCTTTGAGAGGGCGAGAGAGATGTCCTAGGAAGTATTTCCAAGGCACGTGTCCAGTCCTCCTCATCCAAATCCTCAATGTCTCCTTGCCACTGGGAATTTATATGTTTTTCAGTGGTCTGCATTATTTGTAAATTAGAATAAAGATCTCCTATTAGTCCTCGTTTCGTACAGGCAACTGATGTTGCCATTGTTAATATTTTTGAGTGTTCATACTGTAATTGAATTTTAATATTTAATATTTGTATGTATTGGTAAAATGTTTTATTTGTTAAATGATATCGATCTTTTAATATATTAAAGAGGAAGTAAGCCCTCTGGGACCACTTTAACCTACATGTAAGCCTAGATTAAGGCTTACCTGTAGGTCCAATAAATATCTCCTAAACCTACATGGTTTAGGAGATATTTAGAAAAGAAAAGGCACCGCTATCTACGGCGCATGCGCCATAGACAGCGGCGCGCAGGCGCAATGCGCATGCCGAGATCACGGCGATATGCCGCTCTCGTGCGCATGAGCGGGAGTGATGTCATCGCCGCTCCAGCGAATCACATCGCTGGAGTGGCGAGACATGGAAGTCACTCCTGGTTTGATGGCGACACAGAAGATCGTGGATGAGGACCGCTACGGGGGCTTCGTTCTCAGGTAAGTCATTCATAATGAGCTAGTATGCTATGCATACTAGCTCATTATGCCTTTGCCTTGCAGGTTCCTATTTTTTTTTTTTCTTTTTTAAAACGGCTTTACTTCCTCTTTAAAAGGGAGTAAAAAACATCCCCTTCATATAACTGGTACAGAAATATTATACCTGCTTTTTTCCAGTTTGTAAATTCAGAAAATTTGTTTAATTCATAAAGGCAATAATTATCCCATATGGGCATCTGGTTCGTATATCCCTTGTGTTGAGTGATATTTTGTACTGCTTCCCATATTCTATGAATCAGGTGGAAGGTAGGGAACCTTTTTTTATTATGGAAATGATTAGCTAGTATTAGACTAAAGAGTATTTTTTAAATTGGGATGCTATTATCTTTTGTGTAGGGTCCTCCACGTTCTCTGCCTCCCAACCATGCCAATGTTGTAATTGTGATGCAATAAAATATAATCTTGCGTTAGGTATCGCAATTCCCCCCTTATCAATGGGCTGCTGTAGTATTTCAAATCTAATTCTAGGTTTTCCTCCCCTCCACACAAAGTGCCTAAAAACTGAATCGATAGTTCTAAATAGTCGTAGCGTCAGCCATATGGGGCAATTATGTAGTACATATAACATCTGGGGCATCCACACCATCTTCACCAGATTTGCCCTCCCTACCATAGAAGATGGAAGTTTGTCCCATGTTTTACCTAATTGTCTAAATTTAATAATAAGAGGGATTATATTCCTATCCGTATATTCTAAAACATTAGGTGTAATTACTACTCCCAAATATTTAAATGATGTAACCAGGGCCATCTGATTAATCTGGCCCGGGTGTCCCCTATGCCCAGAGTCCACAAGCAGTACCACAGATTTATCCCAGTTAATATTAAATCACGAGAAGGATCCATACAAGTTTATCAAGGACATAACTGCTGACATAGAAGAGCCCGTATCCCCTAAAAACACTAAAGCATTATCTGCATAGAGTGCTATCTTATCTTCACCTGTAGATTTACGAAATCCACAATATTTGTAGATGAACGAATAGCCTCAGCCAATGGTTCGATGGCCAGAGCAAAAAGAAGTGGGGATAAGGGACATCCCTGCCTCGTCCCCCTGGTCATCAAAAAAGGGGCCGATACACATCTATTCACCTGTACCCTTGCGCTTGGGGAGTCATATAAAAGTTTTAAACAATTCCACAAATAGGCCCACTCTATACTGTCAAATGCTTTAGCCGCATCAAGTGACATTATAGCTCTGTTTGCCATGTTATCTGTTGGAATTTGTTAATTTAAGAATAACCGTAATATTATTTTCTGTAGATCTATTAGGAATAAAGCCTGATTGATCACAATGGATTAGTTTGGAGATGTCTCTTGATAGTCTAATCACCAATACCTTCGCCAGCAGTTTAATATCAGAATTTAATAAAGATATTGGGCGGTATGAATCAGGGTTACTTGGATCCTTATTGGGTTTCAATAAGACAATAATTACTGCTTCATTCATAGAGGGGGGTAATATACCCACCTCCATGGCATAGTTAAAAACATCAAGCAACTCCGACAATAGCACATCCCCATATTTTTTAAGTATTTCCCCTTGAAGACCATCCGGTCCTGGTGCTTTATTATTAGGTACATTAGCTACTGCCTTTCTTAACTCAACCAATGTTAATGGGCCCTCCAAAGCCTCCCTTTCATCTTTTGAAATGTTTGGTAATTCAGTTCCACTTTAAACAGAAATTTTATGGCATTTCAATATTGAACAGCCCAAAAGGAATTGCAAAACTATTGCCATTGCTAACACAGGCTCGTCTCTTCCCTACAATTCTCTATTCCCACTCTAATATCTGGCTTTTCATGTCTTGCTATTAGTGATTTGAAATAGGCAAATGGCACAGCTTCTATAATTGTTATTCCTTTGTGGCTTTCGGTCAAGTGATACAATATTTCCTTTCTTTGTACAGAGAACATTTGGTTGTCTTAGATATAAGCTCCAACTGACGTATCATGTGTGATGAGGCAGAAATCCAAGATGTTCTTTCAGAACATAGCAGCAGCAGCCAATCAGAATCGGTAGGTATTCTTTTATGTGTACCTTTTTGTATTTTTCCTAGGAAACGTGCAGCGAATATCGAAATTGAAAGAAAAGACCTTCAGAAGTTTTACTCAGCATGTTCCACTGATGAAATACTTATTTGTTTGAGGGTTCAAAGCCTTGTCATAGAACAGCACAGGAAACATTAAGCCCTAATGACTAACCTATAATAATTGTTATACGTCACGGCAACAGTTGTTTTCATCAGTGAAAGCTAAAAATAACCATATAGCCTAAAATAGTTATTATTATGGCAGAAATCATGAAATCTTGGCATAAACCACTTGCTTACTGGGACACTTATACCCCCTTTTTGCCCAGGCCAATTTTAAGCTATTAGCACTCTCACACTTTGAATGACAATTGCGCGGTCATGCAACACTGTACCCATATGACTTTTTTTATCATTTTTTTTTCACACAAACAGAGCTTTCTTTTGGTGGTATTTAATCACCACTGGGGTTTTTTGATAGGTGGCACTGGGCACTGATAGGTGGCACTGATGAGGCTGCACTGATGGGTGGCACTGATAGGTGGCACTAATGGGCACTGATAAGCAGCATGGAGAGGTGGCACTAATAGTGCCACCTATCAGTGCCCAGTGCCACCTATCAAAAAAAAACCCAGTGGTGATTAAATACCACCAAAAGAAAGCTCTATTTGTGTGAAACAAAATGATAAAAAAAGTCATATGGGTACAGTGTTGTCATTGCCACTGATAGGCAGCACTGATGGGCACTGATAGGTGGCACTGATAGGCAGCACTGATAAGTGATACTGCTGATGAGGCACTGATGGGTACTGATTGGCAGCACTGATGGGCACTGATAGGTGGCACTGGTGAGCACTTATTAGCAGTACTGAAGGGCACTGATTAGCAGAACTGGTGGGCACCAAGAGGACTGATGTCCCTCTAACATACGCCGGTTAACGGCTTTCTTCTTTTCTTCATGCTGACAGCGTGAGGGGACAGCAAGTAACAGGAAGACCATGAGGTCTACAAATAGGTCAGAGACAAAGTTGCACAATATAGATCAAGGTTGGGTTATAAAAAAAAATCCTAAGCTTTGAATATCCAACAAAGCACCATTAAATCCATTATAAGAAAATGGAAAGAACATGGCACCACTACAAACCTGAAGGCCACCCAAAAAACTCAGACCAGATAAGGCTTCATTCACAGGAGGCCGATCCGTTTAGCATAGTCCGCCAGCTCAGCAGGAGATCGCTCTGTTGATCTCCGCTGAGCTCTTGAATGACAGGTCCGTCTGAATGACAGGGGCCTGTTAGAGCGCCGGTGATTCCTATGGAGAGATCAGACTAAAACGGACAGGATGTCCGTTTTTATCAGCTCTTATCCGATCCCATCCGCCAAGACGGATGGCGAACGTATCGCCATACGTCTGATTTTTAGCGGATCGGATGGCAGACGGGTGTCAGCGGACACAGCTGAAATCCGTCCCCCCATAGGAGTCAATGGTTGGCCTGCTCGGATCCGCCTGAAAAACGGACAGGTGGATCCGAGTGGGCTTGCCGTGTGAAAGGGGTCTTAGAAGAGCATTAATCAGAAATGCAACAAAAAAACAAAGAAACATTGAAAGACCCTCTTTGTCCATAGGACCGCTTGAAGCCACACACCCCTCTGAGAAATGCTTTATGGAAAAGTGGCCAAAAATAGCTATTGCTTAAAGCAAAAAACAAGAATACACATTTGGCATGTGGGAGCATCCCTAAACACATGGAGGAAGCTTCTCTTTTCAGATGAGACTAAAGTTTAACCTTTTGGTCATCAAGGAAAACGTATGTGTGGCTCAAACCCAATACTTCCTATCACCCTAAGAACACCACCACCACAGTGAAGCATGGTGATGGCAGCATCACGCTGTGGAGATCTTTTCAATTGGCAGAGACTGGAAAACTGTTCAGGATTGAAAAAAAAGGATGGATGGCGCTAAATACAGGGCAATTAGACAGGGATGGGGGTTCGCCTTCCAGCAGGACAAGGACCCTAAACATACTGCTAATGCTACACTGGGTTTAAAGGGAAACATTTACAGTTAATGTCTTGCAATGGCCTAGTCTGACACTTCCAGGATTGTTAATCTCCCTGCTCTCCTTCGCCCTGATCTACATTGTGTTTAAAATAGTAATTATGTGTGAACATTTCGCCTTGAGGTCTGTAAAAATAGGTATTTTACAGCAAGCTGCTGTCCTTTAATAAATGCAGCCCCCCACTTTAAATGAATCCCATTGTTGAGTCAGTGATCTTTACTTCATGCCCTGCCAGGTGCTGGACAGCCTTGCTTTTGAAAATATTCTTGTTAATTTTTCTTCAGCAAGTATACACGTTCCATGGTCTCTTTCAGTCCTCTGTATACTCTGCAGGCCACCATGAGTATGGCTATCCCACTAGGAATGAAGGGGGAGATAGGGTGCATATGCAGGCTGAAGATGACGTGGCCAGGAAGTTTTAAGTAGGGCTGTGTAGCGCCTAGTGGGGTTCCACATTAAAGATCGATGGATCAGGGAGGAAGGTGAGTATAGGTCTGGGTGGGCTACACTTAGCAGGGAGGCCGCATTCATAAAAGAACAACTTGACCAAAGGTACAGTTGTCCCTTTAATTTACAGTAGGACTTTTCTATCTGCCTGAGTAACTTTTGTGTCTCTACCATCCTCTTACATGTTAGTTTACCTCACAAAATAACACCGCTGTATGACTAATGCCATTGACTGCAATTAAAAATAAACCTGTAAGCTTCTGTATTGTGTAGCCTATGGTTAGAATTATTAAGCATTCTGTATTAGCATTTTACCAGTATGTGTATCGTTTGGCAGTGTTTTTATCTGTGGTTTCCTCTCTTGTCAGACATAGCGCACACAAAGACGTGTGTTGCTTGTCACACCTCACAATAGCAGTAGATACAGGGCAGCTTAACAAGCTGTGAATGAATAAAAACTGAACTGTGGGTAACCCCTTTATGAGATCAGCCATCAGTCAGCAGAGTGTGAAAGTCATTGGTAGCCATGTTTGTGGGCATTGTACAACGAGCATAGAGAGTATTAAATAACAAAGTCAATGACCTTGGGGACTAGTCTGTCTCAGGAATAGATGCACTCCATTCTTTTAGTGTGGAAAATGATCCGCAGCTCAGACAATATAAAAACTAACATGAGGTATATTATTTATTTCGTTTTACTATAACCAAAATTAAAAAGGGGTAGAGGGGCAAAAATAAACCTTTTTAGTAAGTCAGCCTGCACAATTATGTTCATTTAAAGCTGGGTAATGAAAACCACTTATTCCCCTATTCAGAATATAAACACATAAAACCCCCATAACAACCTCTTTCGTATACCTGAGTCCACCATCACCTTACCCTCCACTGTACTGACCAGTGATGAATTATTGTCCAGGCCTGCTGCCAACCAATTTTGTCTCCTCCCCTCTTCTTGACACCATTGCACCTTTGCTGTAGTTTTCAGGACCTGTGTGGACCATACCATCTTAAAATGACGCTTCACCTAGCAACTTCCTTTACAGGCAGACAGGGACCTGCTCTCTCTACTCTCTCAGAATCTAAAAAGAACAGTGAAGACCCTGTGGGAAATGAACTTTGTTTAATGTCACTCAAAAATTACATAATTACATGTTTGGGTCAAAAAAATGCCCATAAAGTTGTCTGGAAAATAAATATCTGCATCTTCAGAACCTTGAACTCACAGCAAAATACTCTTATAATGTGTTATCCAATGTGCTCTAATGGGAAAAAAAACTTTCCTGATCTCCAAAGGTAACTAAATATGCACTGGATCAACATTGTTGTTTCTTATAAATATTAATAGGCAGTTAAAGAAAAAAAAAGTGTGGTTCTATTTCAAAGCCCAACTCCAGGCAAAAATTTAAAGTGGAGTTCCACCCAGAAGTGGAACTTCCCCTTATCTAATTCCTCCCTTCACCTCTGGTGCCACATTTGGCACCTTTCAGGGGGAGGGGGAGCGGGTACCTGTTTTTGGTATCCTGTCCCCATTTCCGTCGGACCTCGCTGTGGCGAGGTACGTCACAAGTTCGGCTCCCTCCTCCTTTCCCTGCTGCAGGGCCAGTGAGAGAACACTTCATGCATGCGCAGTAGGGACACGGCTGTGAAGCCGCAAGTCTTCACTGCCGGGCTCCCTTACCGGCAATGGGGTGCCGACATCGCTGGTCTCCAGGACAGGTAAGTGTCCTAATATTAAAAGTCAGCAGCTACAGTATGTATAGCTGCTGACTTTTAATTTTTGAAAGGGGAGGTGGAACACTGCTTTAAATAGCGCATTGTGCATTAATTACCTTACCTTCTAAACAACTCTTCCCAAGCTATCCTGCAATGCAATGAATCAAAGTCACAGTTCCCTCTGAGCCAAGCTAATTTCCTGCCCTGGGAACCAGACATTTTCCCTGCTCGTTATCTTCCTGGGCACTGGTCTGCTCGCATGAGTTCTGCTTCTGGAGCCTATGAGAGTGGACCCTGCTGCAAGTGTTGCCATCCACCAATAGGAGAAGTTCACATTTTGCAAGCAGTGATGACGACACCTGAAGCATGACCCCAAGTGATAAACAGAGAGAAGGTTCGTTATGTGACCACGGGTTCAGGTAAATAAAATGGGCATTGGATAGTTATTTTTTTTCCATACTAGCAGTTAGGCCCCTTTCACACTGGGGCGTTTTTCAGGCGGTGCAGCGCTATAAATAGCGCCTGTATACCGCCTGAAAAAATCCGGCCCCATTGACTCCAGTGTGAAAGCCGGCGGGCTTTCACACTGGAGCGGGCGCTAGCAGGACGGTAAAAAAAGTCCTGCTAGCAGCATCTTTGGAGCGGTATAGTCACCGCTCCTATACCGCTCCTTCCCATTGATTTCAATGGAACACCGCGGTAAAACCGCGCCAATACCGCCGCAAAGCGCCGCTACGGCGGCGCTCTGCGGGGGATATTAACCCTTTTTCGGCCGCTCGCGGGGGGTAAAACCGCACCGCGAGCGACCGAAACCCGCGGCTCCCCGCCCCAGTGTGAAAGGGGCCTTAGTGGGGGTGGGAGTGAGGGGTTGCTAATAACCTGGAATTGGGTTTTAAATTGATCATTTCTGCTATCTGTGGCATGGTAACTTCTGATGCCTTCAGAGATCTGTGGTTAGTTCTCCAAGATTTTTGGAACAACCTACCTGCCGAGTTCCTTCAAAAACTGTGTACAAGTGTACCTAGAAGAATTGATTCTGTTTTGAAGGCAAAGAACGATCACACCAAATATTGATTTGGTTTGTATTTCTCTTCTGTATATTTACTTTCCATTTTGTTCATTGATAAAAATAAACTATCAACGCTTCTATTTCTGAAAGGATTCTTAATTTACAGCATTTTTTCCCACTTACCTAAAACCTTTGCATTGTAGTGTATATCTTCTGCTCCTGTAGCAAAGTTTAAGATTCTAACAATCTTCTGCAGCATGACTGAATGATATAGAGTATGATACACTGAATATTATGTCCAACCCTTCTATATCTAATTGTCGTGTTTGTGATGTGTGCTTACGAATTTAGCAGATGTAAATTGATTCTCAACGCCGTGTGTTGAGCAAACAAAGGCCTTGTCTTCCGGAGCAGATGATCAGCTTTGGAATATGATACCTGTACTTTCCTAGATCTTCACAGGGACACTGGAAACATCATCATTGCCTTCTCTTCATGAATTTCTAATGTGGTCCATGGGGCGGAGGAGACTACCAGAGATAACAGCCTCATCCGCTTTTATCCTTGTTGGCTTTAAGGTCGAAATGTTAATATACATCTTGCAATACAGCGGAAATCTCTGCGAATGTGGGATTACACATATGCTGACATCAAAGGAATGACTAAGGCCTTATCCGTGTTCTTCATCGAAGCTGCAGAGTGCTGTATCTACCAAAGACACATGTGTATTCTGACTGCAGATGTCTAAATCATTCATGTGAGCTTCTTACAAAACGTTAAAGACATGATTCTTTTAGCTGTTCAGCAACAGTTTAGGTGTCTTGTGATAAGAGATAGAAAATTAAAGGAAAGCTACACGTTCATCCCTATTTCTATAATACCATTCCTGCACTATCCTAAATGACTTTGCTGTAAGCTTCTGGTCACTTACCAAAATCCACACCTTCGCCAGCATTATGTTTTCCTAATTTTGGGAAGCGTGCCGTTTCTTATCACAGCATGAAGTCCGATTGTGTGTTATGTGATTATACACTATGTGGGCAAGTGTTGTGGACTGCTGACCTTTGCACCTATATGAGCTTGTTGTTGGACGTTGCATTCCAAAACCATGGCCAGTCGTGTATTTGGTCCCCTTTGTTATGGCCATACCAGGCTTCTCTCTTCTGGGAAGACTTTCCTTGACATTTGAGTGTGCCAGTAGGAATTTGTACCTATTCACCTAAAAGAGCACTGCTGAGAATAGGTACTAATGTTGGATGAGAAGACTTGTCTCGCAGTGATTTTCCTGCCAAAGGTGTTCAGTAGAGTTGAGGTCTGGGCTCTGTTCAGGCCACTAGAGTTCCTCCATTCCAAACTCATCAAATCATGTGTTTATGGAGCAGGTTGGAAGTGGCTTTTTATGGTGAAGCATATGTAGTACACCTCAAGTCAGTCATTTGGAAGGGGGTCCACATACTGTTGGCCATATAGTTAAGTGTAATGGTCAGGTGTTCACAAATATCTGGCCTTATAGTGTAGTAGATGCAGAGGCTACCAGTTAGCATTGGTGGGAAAATAACCTAACAAAGAAAAATCTCAGAAAATGCCATATTAATACAAAAATCCAATGGGAAAGACTACAAATACAAAAAGGCCATCGGCTAACTCATACTTGTATAAAAAAAACTATTGCTATGGTTTATGGTGTTGATGCTGTCACTTATTATGAGCCTTTTTGTATACTTTGAACTCTTGATACGCCCATTGTTTGATCATATTTTACGCTATGCTATCTCAAAATTTACAGAACAGAAATAGGTTAAGATATGCCGTAACGTTTACTGAAATCCTTACCATGTCTACAGTTAACCTAGAGAATATATATATATTTATTTTTCATAAAAGAAAATGTTTACCTTGAATGTAAAGGTTAGCTTTAAATAATGTTATCCAGTAATAAAGTGAATCATTTGCTCACTGTATTACAATTTCTTTGCTCTATAGGAAGAGGACCCTTATGAATGTGAATCTGAAGATGTCCAGCCTTATGAATTCTATTCCGGTAACATCATGTGCATGTTTTATTTATCCGGCAAATTTACCCAAGGTTAACTGCATTGTTAAAGTATTGTATCAACATGTCAGCCAGATAACTAACATTTTTTAAGAAAGTGAGACCTTCTGTTGCAGCATTTACCGTATTTATCGGCGTATAACACGCACCCGCGTATAACACGCACCCCAAGTTTAGGAGCGCATTTTAAGGAAAAAAAGTTTTAGGAGGGAAGTTTAGGGAAAAAAAAAACTTACATTTAAGCGTCATTTGCAGCTTGCCCAGCATCATTTGCAGCCTGCCCAGCGTCATAAGCAGCTTGCCCAGTGTCATTTGCAGCTTGCCCAGTGTCATTTGCAGCTTGCCCTGTGTCATTTGCAGCTTGCCCAGTGTCATTTGTAGCTTGCCCAGTGTCATTTTTCAGCTTGCCCAGCGTCATTTGCAGCCTTGCCCACATTTAAATTTCCCACCGCTGAGACAGACCGTGCGTGCGCCGCCGAAAAAGACCGAATCGCCGCCGAAAAAGACCAAAGCTCCGCTGGAAAAGACCGAGCCGACTGTTCGGCTCCGCTCGCGGTCCCGCCTCCCTGCTGTTTCGGGAGCGAGCGCGAACAGTCGGATCTGTCTTTTCCGGCGGCGATTCGTTTTTTTTCGGCGCCGCTCGCTACTTTTCGGCGCCGCTTGCTATTTTTGTCACTTTTTTTTGGGGTATCGGCGTATAACACGCACCCACGGGTTTCCCCCGATTTTAAGGGGGAAAAAGCACGTGTTATACGCCGATAAATATGGTAATTCCTCTCAGAATAGGTTTCCTTTTGAAGAAAGTCTTTCTGTTGTAAAGTAGCCATTAAGAGCAACGCTGTATCTTGGCCTAGGCTGACAAGGCCCAGGCCTAGGGTAGCACTTTGCAGGAGGGCAGCACAGAAAGAGTCTCCGTCGGCTTGTGCTGTTAGTGTAGCCCCAGTCTTATGGGGCGGACTGGGCTGAGAGGCAAATAAGTCTAGCGCCCCCATAAAGCAACCACACTGCTTCCGGTATGCGGGCGGCCGGCATTCTGCAACTGTGGGGGGGGGCTCCACTTCTAATTTTGACTGTCCTATCATCCTGGACCACAAACCTTCCTCACTGTACTATATGTTTTCTGCTACACCATTGGCATGGTTATATCTTCTTAGTCCTCTCCATAAAATTATGAGAAAATTGTTTTATTTTTTTTTCATTTTGGATAGAGTAAGGAAGGGTTATAGCCCCTGTCAGTTTATTTTTTACCATCCCTGTACCATTGCAGAGATTTCCCTTCACTTCCTGCCCCATAGCCAAACAGGAAGTGAGAGAAAATCTATGCAAATTAAGGGAATCCATTGCCCCCCTCCTCCCCCCAGGCCCTCAGAACTAGTGCCCCCACTCGAAAATTTCAGGGCGGGTCATAAACAGCAAATGGTGTGGCCTTGACAGGCAGGGGTGGGTCATATTTAAATACACTACTGATTAAGAGACTTGTCATGATTGGGGCGACTTGTCATGCGACTTTGGACTCAAGTCGCATGACAAGTTGCGGCAGTGTAAACTGGGGTTTAGTGTGAAATGGAAAAAAAATAAATATAAATAGTTACAGTGCTACAAACCCCAAAACATTTGTATGTGAAATAAAGTCAGATGTCCATAATATTTCTTGTCAGTTCCAGAAAGCCTTTGTGAAATCTAATCTAATTTCTCCTTTAAAATCCCTGTGGAATAGTATTCCATCCAAAATATGTGCTTCCACCAAAAATTAGACAGTGAACAGAAGCTCTTTACTGCTGTTTTTGATGCAACAGCAGCTCTTTACTGAACATCCAAGCTGGCCGTCAAGTTAAAGCGGTTGTAAACCGCGGCTGGTTTAAAAAAAAAATCACCTGTAAGACAAAATGGCATAATGTGCTAGTATGCCTCTCATACTAGCACATTATGAAATACTTACCTTAGAATGAAGCCCTCCAGTGCCATGCTGTCACTGGTGAGAGGGCTGATGGCTTCCCTGGTCTTTCTTCTGGGTTTGTGTGCTGCAGAGCCACAATGACGTCACTCCCACGCATGCACGCGGGAGCCCCCGGTTTCCGGCATGAAGCTCTGAAGTTCTGGCAAGGTATGGCGGACCTTCACAGCACATGCGCCGATGAGGTCACTGGCTGCACTGAGGGTGCTTGTTTAGGAGATATTAATTGTGCCTACAGGTAGCCTTATTTTAGGCTTTACCTGTAGGTAAAAATCACAAAGCGGGCACAAATTATATAAATGTGCTTTGTGTGTATCAAACGCCCTTGCAAACCCATATATTACATTGTAAATGTAGCAGTGGTATAATCACTGTGCTGTATATAGCCTGAGCTGTGGGAGGGACCCAGAAGGCTCCACCCACTGCAGGCAATCTGCAGAAAACTACAGGAGGGGGCGGAGACAAGACCTGTCACCCTGCTCAAAGAAAGGGCAAGGGCAGCAGTGACTGTTTTTTATTACAGGAAGCTCCTGTACAGAGACAATGATTCACATTCAATTACTGCACAGATCTGGAAGAAATACACAAAGCACACCAAGATCCAAGATCCAAGTAAGAATACACATGGCTCTTGTATTTGGACAATATTTGCTGATCCCTGAGTTCAGTTGTAAGACCCTTGTCTTGTGTTACCATGGCAGCACTAGCAGGTCTGTCTATGGAAATGTTAAGGGCGACAGGTTAAATACATTCACCTTTTTAGAAAATAATAAATGCACATATTTTTGCAGAACAAAATGTGAATTTACAATTTTGTTTTCCTGCAGGAACCTGGAAAGCATTGCAACCCTTATCAGTGGATCAGGGGTGCAAGATCGGGCTTCTGCAGAAAAGCCCTGCAGATTTCAACCCCTACTTCCGATAAGGGCTGACTATTTACAAGCTGCTGGACTTGTGAATGAACTACAAGAGCGCCCGCCAGTGCCTTTGCAGTTCATTCATGTGGCTGATAGTAGTTGTAGTCTGTTCACAGGAAACTGTGAATGAATAACATGGCCATGTGGGCGGAGTCTCACAGGGCTGTGCAGTTTTTCAATTGTGACAGCGGGGAGAGGATCCTCTGACCGCTGTCACGCTGAGGCTTGGATCAAGGGGAGAAGCTGCAGGAGCTGGAACATGTTACATTCTAAATACAGGTGAACATGCTACATGGTCCAAAAGGTGAACTTATTCTTTAAACCAATGGTCTTGCTCATCAGGTAATGCACAACAGATAGCGGAGAGGATATGCATTGTTGTAAACAGTGGTGTGTATTTGTGCTGTGAAATAAACGCATTAGCTTAACCACTTCATTACCGCTTCAAAGCTGAAAGACGGTTACAGTGCACCTCTTTCGCTCTGGGACGTCGCATCGGGCGCGCTCTGTGATCCCTGTGTCCTTCAGACACAGCTGATCACAGATCCAGGTAAAGGGCCAATCATGGCAACCCTTTACCATGTAATAAGCTGTGTCCAATCACAGCTGGTCACATGTAAACAAACTTGCTGGTTATCAGTTCTCCTTTCTTTACCCGCTGTCACAGCATGAAGAAAGGAGAGCTGCTAACAGGAAGTATGATAGGGGACATTTTCACAGATAATCAGTGCCTCCCCAACAGTGCCAATCAGTGCCACTTCGTCAGTGCCCCCTCATCAGTGTCCATCAGTGCAGCTTATCAGTGCCACCTCCTCATTGCCCATAAGTGTAGCTTAATCAGTGCACATTAGTGCAGCCTCATCAGTGCAGATCCATCAGCACACATCAGCGAACAAAAAAAATTACTTACCGTATATACTCGAATATAAGCCGAGATTTTCAGCCCATTTTTTAGGGCTGAAAGTCCCCCCCTCGGCTTATATTCGAGTCACCGCCATCTGCCTACATGAACAGCTTGTCATGTAGACAGACGGCAGTTTTAAAAAGCCGCGCCGCCTCCTCCCGCCTGTCCGTGATAGGCGGACACTAATTTTCCAGCAGTACAGTGTTCTGCCTATCGCGGATGGCCTGTCATTCTCATCTCATGGACGAGGATGAGAGAATGTCCGTGATAGGCGGAACACTGCACACTGACTGCTGGGAAAACAGCGTTCCTCCTATCACGGACGAGGAGGAGGAGGAGGCGCGGCTTTTCAATTTTACAATGGCGCCGCACACGCTGACAGAGCGGGGACAGACCGAAGACCGATGGCGGAGGGCACAGGACGGAGGGCACAGGACCCGCAGATCAGCACAGGTAGGCTGCAATGGGGACACGGGGGGGTCTGTACAGGGGACAGGCAGCTGCAGATGGGCATTGCTGACCCTCTTTTCCACTTACAGTACACTTACAGCTGCTGCATTTTGTACCCTCGGCTTATACACGGGTCAATGCAGTTTTCCCATTTTTTTGTGGTGAATTAGGGGCCTCGGCTTATACTTGGGACGGCCTATACTCGAGTATATATCGGACCATGTTGTCGGAAATTCCGACCGTGTGGGCTCCATCCGACTTTTTGAAAAAGTTTGAGATCCTGCTCTCAAATTTTCCAACAACAAAGTCCTATCTGACTTTTTCCGATCGTGTGTAGCGAATTCCGATGGACAAAGTACCACGCATGCTCAGATCACATTACAAGACCAAAGCTATTGGCTACTAGCCTCTATGTAGTCCCGTCGTACGCATGGAACGTCACCACGTTCAGGATGATCGGATTTTCCGACAACTTTGTCCAACCGTGTGTATGCAACACCAGTGTCGGACAAAATCCGTCGGAAAAAATCTGACGGATTTTGTGGTCGGAAATTTCCGACCGTGTGTACGGGGCATAAGAATTTTTGTTTGTTTTTCTAATCATTAATGGGGTCAAGTCGACATTTTTTTTTTTTCGACCAGTGTCGTTAAAATTCAAAAGAGAAGGATGGAATATGTTTTTCAAACTTACGCATTTTTTTTTTTTTGAAAATTCTTTTTATTGAAAATTTTTGACATACATCAAACAACATTTACAATGCCATCAACCGACAGCTACAACAACAGATATAACCCCCCCCCCTTTCCCCCTCCCTGTACTCAGTTCCCTTCCCCCAACAAAAATTTTATTATTTGTGGAATAACAGCCATTTCATATCTCTAATCACCCAGAGTATGTGTCGTTTTTCTCTTCACCCTGTATAAGATATCTGATGGCTACTTTTAGGACCCTCCCATTCTTCCGCCTAGGATCATCCCATCACACCGTTTGGTCAGACTCATACCAAGCTCTCCAGACTTTTTCGAATTTTTTACTGCATCCTCTATCCCTATATGTAGCTTTGTAATATGGGAGCATTGCGTTCACCAAGCCTTTCCAAAATGTTACTTCCGGAGCCCCCACTTTTTTCCACTTGAGTAAAATGGACTTCTTCCCATAAAATAGTAGTATCGTAAGTAAAGTTCTATGTGCTCTAGATGGGACTACTTCGTCCACCAACCCCAGAAGACACACATCAATAGTCAGGGGCACCGGCACTTGCAATACCCCTGCTATACAGGAGGTGACCCCAGACCAGAATTGACGGATCTGGGGACAGTCCCAGAACACGTGATGTGCGTCCGCTGAGGCGGCAGAGCACCTCCAACACTCTGAGGAAACGGATGGGTATATTTTGGCCAGTCTGGCAGGGGTATAATATATTCTATGTAAGAATTTAAACTGGATAAGCCTATCCCTTGCTGCCACTAGGTTCTTAAATGGTTGTTCCCACATCAAACTTACGCATTTTTAACAGTGCTCTGTAAAGTCCATTTATTCCAAAATTGAATGTTAAAAGCAAACAAAACCTTGAACTTTTTCTGAACTACATTTGAATGTACTGAGATTCTTCGTAAGAATTTTCATACCAGTGGGAAAAACCACAAAGCCCAGTGGGGTCCAGGAATTTGACACTTCCAGAAGAGTTGAATTCTAAAGATTCTACGGGTGAAAGATTCACTTCAATAGGTGTAAGCAGGAGAGGAAAGTATTTGCTATGTTTTTTGCAGCAATTTTATGGTATCATTAATTATCCCTTACTTGGTGTGATCATAGTAATTTTGACCTACTTGTTCATCTTAAAGAAGCATGGGGAAAAAAAAAGTTTTCCGTTTGTGCATTAAAACTTCACACACAAGCCTTTTTGTTCTAACGCATTTTACATATTCGTAGGCCAAGTACTCTTTTGTCGGCTTTCAACTCATCATATTCCACAGTGCTGTTTCACTGAACATTTGTTATCCAGCCCAGCTGCAAAAAATCTTGCGGTGCGGTTCACAGTGGTCAGCGACTTTTTAAGCCACTCGCTGTTCACACTAATCACAACACTGCGGGGACGCCCTGCACAATCCTCCTTCCTTTTTGCTGCTTTGCACCCCACCAGGCTTTGAAGCCACAATTTAATGACTAGATGCCACGTCTTTCCTCTGCTTTCCTCTGTATTGTGTTCATCCGTAACTTGAACAAAGTGCCTACATGGAGACCTCAAATCTCTAAGCCTAAAGATCGCTGGTTTTCAGACATATAAAACCCACAGGGCAATTTAGGCAATTATCCATTGCTTGAGAGGCAGAGATAGCCTGTACTAGGGAAAATTCTCAGATGAGTTTGAAAAGTTTCAAAAGAGTTTTAGGAAGATGGAAAGTTTCCCTAACCTTAAGGGTGCCCCACAGAGTCAAAGTGGTTTTAAAGGCAATTCATTTTTTTATCTTAATGCATTTCCTGCATTAAGGTAAAAAATCGCCCCCACCCTTCCCTAAATACTTACCTGAGACCTATTTCGGTCCAGCGCTGTGCCCATCTGTAACATCGCTCTCTTCTCTCTTTCTCCTCATAGGACATGGAGGCAGGAGTGGAAGCCATTGGCTCCTGCTTCTGTCAATCAAATCCTGTGAGGAAGGAGTGGAGGTGGAGCCGAGCCACACTGTGCGTGACTATGGACGCACACAGCCCGGCTTGGGAGTGAGCCTGCAGATGCATCCCCATAGGAAGCAGCTTCCTAATGGTTGTGCACAAAAAAAGGAGTAGCCGGCGGTGTACCCCAGAAGAAGAGGTTCAGGGCCACTCGAGTAGATAAGTATAACATGTTTGATTTAAGGAAAAAATAGTTTACAACTGTTTTAAGGCAATAACTGGCAAGACCTATACAATCCTGCTCTCTGAACTAGCTTTCTTGCAAAAAATATTTCTGCAAATAAAAATTGCATCTTTGTGTATATGGAGCAGTTAGCTTATCTTGAAGGAAAGCAGTAGTGATTGGCAAACAGAGAGGGTGGGCGAATCCCCCTCAGCCAGTTTATTGTGTTCTGACAGCTGGTGCCGGCAGCTGACTGCATGCTGCTGCTGCTTGGCCACCAGTTCACCTGGGTCCTTCAGTTTTTGAAATCAAAGGATGTCTAGCAGGAGGGGACTACAGAGCCACTTACAAAGAGAAATCCACACAGTTTATCATCAGCTTAAGAAGCATTCTTCCCACTGACCACCAACATAAGAGCATTCTTCCCGTCGACCACGTATGTAGTGAGGCCCTTCTCCCATGAACTACTATTTTAAGGTGGTCCTTTTCTCATTGACCACAAGCATAACTGCCCTGTACACAAAACCAGCTTTATAAAGACATGGTTTGATCAGTTTGACATGGAGAAACTTCAGTGGCCTACATAGAGCCTTAACCTCACCCTATTGAACACCATTGGGATTGTTGAAAGTCTTATTCACCTGTTTTCCAGCTGCCCCAATTGCCCAGTTCCAGCTACAGTATCTCTCCCCCTAGTAAGGTCCTGGTTTGCAGGCAACAGCAAGCAGCACCACATTCCCTCTTCTCGGTTAGTGTCCCGGTTGCTGGGCAGTGATATGCAGTCTTCCAGCCCTGCACGGCAATTGCTTGCTTTTGCCTTTTTGGCCTATGTCCCACATGTTGCTGGTCACACTCCTCTGAGCTCCAGGATTGGTCCCTGGCAGGGGAGGGGCCATAGTTAAAGCATAACTCCACCTTTGTTGAGAAAAAAACATTCCCCCTGGGTGTTCTATGTACATTGCAAGGATAATAACAACCTTTTGTTTCAGATTCCTACATTTTGTTATTCAGAAGAAATCCCTGTGTGTTTGTTTGTGCCTCTGTGCCGAGTAGGTCTAACGGGAGTGGTTGCGTAAATTATCTGTCAGCTGTGCAGCTGCAGGGCACTGGTGAGGAAATCTGCTGGGCCTGCATCCCTTTAGACGGGTTCCTATTGGAAACATCTCAACAAAAATGAAATTTTTGTTGCAGGGGATGCCTGAAATCTGACTTATATCGTAGGCAGAGTTGTATCGTGTGTGCCGTTCCCCCCAAAGCACTCTCTAATACTCATCTAAGCCCCTACTTAATCCAGCGATGTGCACGTGAGCCTCAGCTGTCCCGGGACTCGCTCTTCTCTTTGGCTGAGACAGCAGCGGGAGGCATTGTGATTCACAGCAGTGGGAGCAAGCCAGTGAGCCAATGAGGAGAGAGCTGGGTCTAGCTGAGCCGCGGCTTTGTGTCTTATGGATGCATAGAACAGGACTCACGAGTGAGCATGCACCAGTGTCCCCATAGCAAGCGGCTTGCTATAGGGGCACTGGTCAAGGGGGAGGAGCCATTGCACAAAGCAGGTAAGTTTGATATGTTTTTTTTTTTTGTTTTTGTTTTTTAAAGCCGCACCTTTAATACCACTTTAAAGAGGAACTGCAGTCTGCTCAAATAATTTGTAATACAAACATCTTTGCCATTCTAAAGCTTCCCTCCAACCACTTTGCATATTATTTTATATATACTGTGATTCTATACTTGCCAAATATGCTGCAGAAATCTCCCTCCACTAAGTCTGGCTGCAGCCATTTTAACTGTGGGCAGCTGAAGCTGCTACCTGTTCACTTCCTGGATTTACACACACAGGCACACCTCCAGCTCTGCAATGCTCATTGGCCCTCTTATGACTCACCCCCCTCCCTTTCTGGCAAACTTCTGAGAGAGAGAGCTGTACGTGATGTCATAAGCCTGGGCAGACAAGAAAGAGGAAATGGGCTATATAAGGTATTTACTAGCAGAAAAAAAATGTTTTACTATCCAAAGTTAAAACAACAAGGGCAGAAGATTTAATAGATGGAAAGATGAAAAAATTACTGAAGGTCCGCTTTAAGGTTCCACACCCCTCCCACCGCTAGTAACCAGGCTTTTCTACTCCTCCTGTAAATGGCTCCAACAGTATGAATCCAGAAGCGACAAGGACTTTGTCACTTCTGGATTCAGAGCTGTCATTCCCAATCTGCTTTTGCCAGGGATGGAGCTAATCAAGCATGATCTGTGGTATTGTACAGATCTTGATTCCCCCCTTGTGATGGAATAAAGTTAAATGAAAAAAAGTGTATTTATAATTAAAATAAGAAATAAGAAAAAATCGTTTAAAGCAGCCCATTGTGCTTACATACACCGAATGCTACGGTACTGGATACCTCTACTGTCTGCTGCCTGCCCTGGCCTTTGCTACATCCACTTCTGAGTGGCTTACATATTGTTTCTGCTATATGGTACCTCTACTGTTTACCACCTTGGGTTCGCTAGCAAAACTCTACAGCAGCTTTTCTCAACCTTTTCCACACACAGGAACCCTTGAAATATCTTTTTCCGGTCTCAGAACCCCTGCTAAAATTGACAATATCTACAACTCATGATACATTAGTGTAATGATCAGTGGGAAGAATGCTCCTTACGCTTGCAGTGATTGGGAAGAATTGATCAATGAAAAGATCAATGGTATCAGTGGGAGCTTATCTGAGAAGTAGAAATTGTTCATTGCTCCAGGAACCCCTAGCAACCTCTGGAGGAACCCTTGTTGAAAAACGTGCAATACACGTGATCACGTAGCAGTAGTGTGGCATTATAGGGTTAAATGAGGCGGTGGGGAGGCGATATTATACCTCCTCACTGCCTGTCAAATGCCCTCTAAATACTACTGAGACTGGAAGGAGAGAGTCTGAGATCAGTACAGCTGAGATTTCTGCAAATCCTGACCTGTAGTGAAGAACAGGTGCGCATCTCCTGAGGTTTGCAGCATGCAGGCGCTAACACAGGAAGAACTTAGCTGGGTATCAAAGTTGGGGATATCATCAGATCTTCTTCTAGACAATGCTATCCCGACAGAACTGAGCCTCCCAGCTGTACTGTTCCTCAGGCTCTCTTCTTCCAGCTCTTGCAGCTCTCCACATGGACATCTGTCAGCGTGCCCCTATGAGCCTGTCAATTTCCTCAGGAAGGCATCGAAGACTGGATAGGGACAGCTAAAGGGCCGTATGTGGCCCTGGGGCCACAGTTTTCCCAGGTATGTGTTAAGTCCTAGGGGCAACCTAGTAACGGTAGGGCTGCTGTTTGCCTTAAGGAAAGGGGGCCGCTAAGGGTGGATGTATACTTTAACGGTATTTGCTCTGACTGGAGTGTCCAGACCTTACTGGTGAATGGAATGCCATCTGTGAGCTGGGTCTTCTCATCATCAGTAATTGACCTCACAAAATCACTTTGGGGTGAATGGACACAAATCCCCACAGACACACTCCAAATTATTGTGGAAAGCCTTCCCAGAAGAGTGGAGGCTGCGAATGCTGCAAAATGGAGTCCATGTCTATATTGAAGCCCATGGTTTTGGAATTGGATTTCCAACAAGCTCATATAGGTGTGATGGCCAGAAGACCACAAACTTTTGGTCATACAGTATAGCCTGTTTTCATTCGGTTGGATCGCAGGGTTTATTTTTAAATATTGAGAAGTGTGTGCCTTTAATACAATAATTTGAATAATCTTTATTGCGCGCACGAACAGCACTTTTTTTTTGTCATTATTTTTTCACACTGGTTTGAACATTAATTTGAAGCCCACAGCAAGCCCGTATACGTAATAGGAGCCAGGAGACGGCATTGGAGATTGATGGGTCCACCGTCCTTATTTATTGTTTATAACGGTGTGATTAATGGTCTCCTCTGCTCGGTAATGTAGTACTCATTTGCCTGTGCGTTAAAGGAGCGGGTGATTTATTTGCAGTGGCGTAGGTGTTGCATTTCAATAGCCTGACAGTGATAACATTATATCCACATGGACTATCAATTAGGCACAGATACAAGCGAGCGACGTACTCCAGCGGAATCGTCGACCTGAATGCGAGATTTAGGGTAGAGCGGGCAGCGTTTTAAAGCGATCCTCTGCGTGCGTGCCTGATTAAACGCACAATTTCATTATTTATAACGGAGCAAAGGGCAAGCAAACACCTGCACACGACCGTACGTGCTGGAGACTTCAAGGTGTGCGTCTACAAAAACTATTAAACATTATGTGCAGGTAATTAAAATGGATTTTCACAAAAGAGAAAGAAAATCACTATGATTTTCTCATAATTACCTTTTTCTGTGTGGAGTGTGCTGGGTGGGCGTCGGAAATAAAGGTTCTAAAGAGCACGAAAATACAGAAATACTGACTTAAAATGGTAATTATCCATCATGAAAAGCTCTGTGATGTACTATATGCTCCATTTTATTTATTTATTTATTTTTTGCATATTTATTTTAAATTCCAGTTTCCTTAACCCCTTACAATCTAGACCTGCCATGCCTTTAACAGGGTCTTTGGCATTGGAGGGTGGGAGGGACTGGCTGATCACATGACTACTGTGATTGGCTGTCACAATGGTAATATGATTGGAAGCCTGTCCCAATGGCCACTGATCAGAGAACGAGTGTGAGAGGTGTATTTAGCAGCTTGGTCATTGTGCTGGCAGTGTGCAGTGAGTGCTCTCTTAGACCAGAAGGTTCTGCTGCCCATGGAGGCATATGTGCGGCGCGTGCATGTTAAAGTCTACCCCTCTTTGCTGCCATGCATATGCTTTATGTGGACTGCAAGAGGTGGAACTCTTGCAGGGAAAAGTAACGGTGTGACAGACTTAACCAGGACAGGGGCTTTTGGAGAGGGATAAGCCTCTTACCCAATGACTATAGGCCGTGGCTTTTGGGGGAACACTGCTCTTTGGGGGGTATGTGCCTGGGGGATCCTTGGCGTAGTCTTTTTTTTTCTGATTCGGGCTCGTGTCTCCCCAGAACACGCAGACTCTGGGAGTCTAGGCCCGGGATCCATGATAAGGGCATAGATGCCACATTTCCAGCAATGACTGCTCCACACTGTGAGACTCATGGCAGATGTTAATCTCATCAGCTCAAGCCACCTGTCTTTTCCCAATTGTTAATTGTGCTAACTAACTCACCTATTGTCTTGTAGCAAACTACTGTGGGGGTGTTGAATTTATGAGAATGTGTAGTGTACTTTGTGAGCTCAGCACCGGCCAGTCTGACCTGGAGTGAGATATCTGATTAATTACAACATTATCCAGGTGACTAGTTGTTTAACTTCATGTTTAAAGTATATGTTGTGTGTTGTTTAGCTATGGTAATTAAGGTGACCAGATTTAAAAAAAAAAAATACGGGAACATATTTTTTTTTTTACTAGTAATGGCACCAATCAGCGACTCTTTGCCCATCTCCGCTGCCGCCGCCCGCCTCGCAGCCTGTCAAGTCTTACTCTCCGGGCCCCAGGTACTACTGGGTGGGGAGCAGAGGAAGATCACTCCACCAGGGAAGCCAAGGAGATAAACAGGCAGGCAGCTGGCCGGGACTTGAGCCAAGGCAGAAGAACATGCGAGTGAAGCTGAATGAGCATGCGCCAGAAACTGAAGAAATAGTAGGAGCGGCAGAGGAAGGAGGGTATAATTCCGATTTTTTTTTTTTATTGAAATTGCCCCAGCCCCTGTTCAAATTCCAATCCGGGACAAAACCAGGGACAGACTTGGTCCGGGACAGTGTCCTCAATCCGGGGACTGTCCCCGGAAACCGGGGATGTCTGGACACCCTAAATTAGATTCCTGTGTACAGTTTGTATTGTTAGGGTAATATTGCGGACTGAATCTGGGTCAAAGGAGAACAGGAAGTAAAAAAAAGTTATTAATATATTAAAAGTTACTAGAATACAATATGGTTTTTACTCTGGTGGTAAAACCACTGCAAGAGTTACCTGCTTGGTTTGCCTAGGGAATGATGAATAAGATGATATTCTTTCCTTATTCCTTGCTCTTTGTACAGTTGGTCCCCCGTTCAATTATTTCTGTTTTCATACTATACAATGTAGGAGCAGCTGCCCTGCATTGTACAGGAGGATGCTGAGGGCCTGGTCACATTCCAGGGGGTCAGGCAGTCAAGGAGAGAACCAGCTGCTGGGGAAGTGAGGAATAAGGTACGTATATCACATCCTCTAGGAAAAATAGTAGTATGGTGGACCCAACGCAAGAGTTTATACTTAAAGGAGAAATATGGCCAAAGCTTTTTTGCCTATACTTCTCCTGTGTGCTGCCGTCACAGAGCCTGTCCATGTTATGAAAAAAATCCCAACCATATAGGATCTGCCCAAAAGCCTGGGCCGACAGCTGGCTCAGCCTTTCAGTGAGCTGCTGAGAGCCTGAGGCAGCTCCTCCCGCCCCCTCCACAGCCCAGCACTCCAGTGAGCGCTGGAGGGGACAGAGAGCCGGTGACTTACAGTCACCGGCTCTCTGCAGCCTGAGGACCAAGAGCTGAGTGATCAGTGGTGTTTGATCGCTCAGTTCTCTGTCTTAGAGGCGGGGGGGGGGACAGCTGCAGCTGGGATCAGTGCTGCAGCCATCTAGGTGAGTATCATTTATTTTGTTTTTTTTAAACTACTATACTTCTCTTTTAATGAGGTCCCCAGCAGCACATAATCACTTTCTTTCCATTGCTTTTCTGTTCAACTGCTAGGAGAAACTGCCCTGTGTCAACTTACAAGTTGTAACTTACATAGGGCTATGGACTCTACCCTGTTGACAGGGCTGGTGCTTGATTATTGGCCCAGTGCTTTTAGATGCTCTTCCATACCCAGCAACTGAACAGAGAAGCAGGGAGTGAAGGAAAGGTATGTGCCTTTGGGAAAGGGAGGATTAAAGCAAACCTGTTGCCTGGACTGGGAAACTGTTTTACCTGCCAAAGGATTTGTATTTTTGCCCATCCAGTTTTGAGATTTACACAGTTCCGTCAAAAAGCACAGCCTTTTCTGGCAGGGAGGGAGACCTGATTTCCCTGCTGTTGCAGTTAAGTAACACTAATGCCACGTACACACGATCTGACTTTTCGGCCGGACTATCCGCCGGACTTTCCGAACGTGCGTACTGGCCCACACACACCTGGGACTTTGACATCATAGGGGGGTGGGGTCACCATGTGACATGAGCCGGTGGCCCCGCCCCTTGTCCCTATTTATATATATATATATATATAACTGGCCGCGCAACACGTCTGGACCATTGCAAGCAGAGACAGCGTTGTGTCAACATCGGATGAAGAAAGAAGAAGAAGAAGCAGAAGCAAAAGAAGCAAAAGGCGGCGATGGCGACAGAAGGCAAGAAGAACAGAAGAGTGGGACAAGATCCCCGAAGTCGGAACAAGACCCCCAGATGGCAGCGGCAACGAAGGAGAAAGCCGAGCTCCTCCACTAGTAAAAGAGCTAGCAGAAGATAGCGGAGGAGTCCGGCGAGAAGACCCCCCCCAAGACGGAAGAAGACCCCCAGGGCTGTGTAATAAAGTATTTTAAAAACTTGTGTTGTGCCACGGAACATCCAATGGCAGAGGCTGGAAAAGTGACTTGTTGTGCTTTCAGATATTCTGGGTGACTTGGGTGCACCCAAGTCACCCAGAATATCTGAAAGCACAAGTCACTTTTCCAGCCTCTGCCATTGGATGTTCCAAGCTCCACAGATTATATGTTGGACTTTTATGTTGATCCAATTATTTTTTAGTTTGGACGTTTTGTTTATTACTGTTCTTACTTTTATTAAAAAACACGTTTGCGGTTTATTACGCAGGTTCAACGCGCTGATTTCATATGCGGGGATACACACTCTTGTGTCAGCATACAGATCTCTGTGTTGTGGAGACCTTTATATAAACTGGGCTGACTATATAATTATATATATTCATAGTCTCACCATACACGTTTTTCTACGCTATATAATATTTTTCAAGTTATTGGTATTTTGGACTTTGCACTAGGTGGACACTTGTGTATAGTTATACAGCACCCTTCATTGGCATTGGAGGGTGCGTAGCATTTTTGCTATTTCATTTAATACCTGTTTAGGTGTGCACGCCAGGGCAGGACTTACCATTGGGCTTGACTCAGATCAAGCCCATGGGCCCCGCCCAATAGGGGGCCCCGCCGAGATACATAGTGTACTCAGCTCCGCTCACAGTCACGCCCAGTCCTGTCCTATGATGGACATAACACAGGGACTGGGCGTGACTGTGAGCTGAGCCGAGTACACTCGGCTACTCTCGGATCTGCTCGGAACTGCGAGATGACCCGAGAGCCGCCGAGAGGACCCGAGAGCAGCCAAGAGGACCCGAGAGCCGCAGAGAGCCGCCGAGAAGACCAGAGAGCCGCCGAGAGGACCAGAGAGCCGCCGAGATCCACAGGACTCTGTATCCCGGCAGCGCTATTTTTAAACTTCAAGACTGCAATGACAAGGCTGCAAATGACAATGCTACACTGACAAGGCTGCAAATGACACTGGGGCAAGGCTGCAATAACACTGGGCAAGGCTACAGATGGATGGGCAAGGCTGCAGATGGACACTGATAAGGCTGCATTGATGAGCAAAATGTATGTTTTTTCCTTAAGATTCCCTCCTAAACTTGGGGTGCGTGTTATATGCCGGCGCGTGTTATACGCCGATAAATACGGTAATGTATAGAAGGTAGGGCCCAAAAGTGACTCAAGCCCAGGGGCCCCCACCACCCTAAGTCCTGCCCTGGTGCACGCACTGGTGACAAATCACCAGTGGCTCACTTTGTTTCATTCACTTGTTTTGTTTCACTTATATGTTTTGGTTCTTAGATATTCAGCTTTGGATTTGCTGTTTACTACTATAAACCTTTTTGTGCACTTTAGTCACTATAGTGGTACACCAGGTAGGCACATTTACTATTGCACATGTGTACAGATTATATATTATTGGGGAATGGCTTACAGCTACTAATATAGAGGCATCCATTTTTCCCTGCACCCCTACTTCCGCAGCTCTGTAGTGGTGTTATTTACAATACATCTTTACGCTACAGGTAGCGCCGTTGACCCCAGTACCCATTATCTACTCTTCTAAAAATACAATATTTTTTCCTGGGGTGGCTGCAACCCAAAAAACTTGTTTGGCGAAAGTTGCACTTAAAGTATAACTAAAGGCAAATCTTATTGCTGTCTGTGTCACCGTTAGGAAGATTCACCCTCTCTGTTTGTCCTGTTTACCATTGTCATTGAAAGTGAAAGTAAAAGAAAATCCCAAATCTTGGGTTGTCCCCAGAAAAGTAATAGTGGGGAAATCTTCCAATGGGGGACACTAGTTCTGGTGACCTAGGGGTCCCCAAGAGATTCCCTTAATTTGCAGGGAGTTCCCCTCACTTCCTGTTATAGATATGGGACAGGAAGTGAAGGTAAATCTCCCCATTAGGACAAAGAGGGCAAAAATAAACCTTTCAGAGGTTATAACTGTCCGTTATTCTATCCAAAATGAAAAAAAAAAAAAAAGTTTTGCCCATAGTTCTACTTTTTTCTACTTTGCATTTGGAGCAATATACTGTATACAGTTTTGATTGGTATATAGCACATTTATTTACATATCAGTCCAATAAAAAAGAAGTCAGTATTACAGAGTTAAAAGCGGAGGCCCGCCCCCCCAAAATAAAAATATTTAAATCCAGCAGCTACACATACTGCAGCTGCTGGCTTTTAATAATCGGACACTTACCTGTTCTGGAGTCCAGCGATGTCGGCACCACAGGGTAAGGGAATCTTGTCAGTCAGTCGGCCACCCCCATTGCGGGTAAGGGAATCCAGCAGTGTCGCCTTACTGCTTCATGCCAGGAACCTTACTGCGCATGCGTGAGGCCCAGAGGGAGGAGGAGGGAGCCCCGCTGTGACGTCATGGGCCGCGGCACGGACTCCCAGGAGTGGAAACCGGATACCTGACAAAGACAGGTATCCTGTCGCCTACCCCCCCCCCCCACCCCCCGGGAATGTGCCAAATGTGGCATCGGAGGGGGAGAGGAGACAAATGAGCGGAAGTTCCACTTTTAGGTGGAACTCCGCTTTAAGAGATACAGTTTTGTAGAAGAGGACAGTTGGGATTCATGTCAACATCCTGATTCATATCTGGACTGGGAATATAAATTTTAGGCATTAAAAGCCATTTAAATACACTGCACACTGCGATCCATCAGCATTCTCATAGAAAAATGAGGACAGAGAAGCTATAGGCAGATGCTGATAAACACTATTTGCATCCACACATAAAACCCTTTCCTTATGGCCGCTAAATCTGTAGGATATAAAAGCGAATATAAAAGCCATCTAATTAAAACCATCCAGAATCTGAAAAACAAAAACGAATGAAAACGCATTTAATTAAAAAGGCAGTTTTGTTAATTAGAAGTGGGCTGGTGCGTCTTATTATGGATTTGCAAGAAGTGTCTGTGAATAAGTGCCGTAAAATGATCTAATTTTCCCCGTAGATCTGGAGGAGCGTATGGCGACCTTCCTTACTGCAGCTGTTATTAAATGACGCTTCCCGCGGGAGAGCCGTGCCAATTGTTTCCTGCAGCTCCACTTTCTCGTTCGCAGGACCCATGTGAATGTTGTATATTGTACTAAATCAAACTTGAAACTTGATTTTAATGTTATCTGCTATTTCCCCATCCTTCAGGGTCTAGGAAAACTTTACTTTAAGATTTACAGATCTAGAACTCTCAATGAAGAATCAACTGCGCTCATGAAAGAATTAAAACATTAAAGCTGTACTCCAGCCTTCCATTCAGTCTTGCACAGTTGCACAGACTCCTCTCCCATGCTGAAGTAGCTTACTCTGATTTTACTGCATACTGTGACCTTCTCACAGTGTGAATATGAAGCTGTAGAAATTCAGATAAAGTCCATCTCATTTCTGGGCTTAAGGGCATCCAGCATCATCTAGCTCTCCCTGGCCCGCCCTGTTCATTCATTGGATTTCAGTTATTTCATTTATGGAGGCTCAGAACCACATGTGGGTGTTACCCATTGTTGCCAACCTACCATATTGAAATTTACTGACAAGACACCCAAGGTTTACAGGCACAGCCATCTTTTTTTAATGGCATTTTCAAAAATTACAGTTTTAAGTGCAAATGTCAGTAGTTAGGCTACAAACAAGTACAATATGCAATTAGCAATGTGATTTAAAAGAGAAGTATGGGTTATTTTTTTATTTTAGTTTCATACTTATCTATGGGGATGCACCGATCTCTGCACTGAGAACCGAGCCACCGAACACCACCGATGGCTCGGTTTTCACAGATCCCCGAGAGGAGAGCTGCTGGCTGTCGGTCAGCATCTCTCCTCTCTGCTTCTCCATGCTCATTGGAGCTCTGAGCTGTGGAGGGGCAGGGAAGCGGCCATCTCAGCATCTCGGCGGCTCGCTGAGAGGCTGAGACAGCCATCAATCAACTCAGCTGGCGGATCCAGACTTGGAAGTCGGGATGACGCGCCGCCTCGACTGATAGCAATGATGTCAGTGCAGAGTAGACTTCAGACCGATCTCCTCTGAAAACAGGTCACAGGAGTGCAAAAATAATTGCACTCCTGTGACCCATAGGAGAAGCCTAGCCTAAAAAGCTCAGGCTGGACTTCTTGAAGGTAGATATTAAGGCAAAAAACATATTTCTTATTTTATTTTCCATATAGTAAGTAGTTCAGTGCAGGACTCAGGAGAGCAAGAAATTAGAATGGGCAGCCACACACACATGAAATTGACTCTCACAGTGACACTGACAGCAGTGTGTAGCAGCACAGATGATGATGACAACTCAGCGACACGACACATCCCCTCCTAAATCACAGTGAGAGTCTCTTTCCACACCAGGAGTTACCTTCAGTCCACTCCAGTCCAAACAGCACTGACAGTCGCTCAGCTCGGCTAGCTTGCACTAAAGTTGGGCTGATCACCCCCCTGGTTCGGTTTGCGCCAGAACTCTTGAACATCGCAAAAATTGGGACCAAACCTCGAGCCCTATTGAAGTCTATGGGACCCGAATTCTAAAAATCAAAAGTCCCCATTTTGAATGCTTATATGCAAGTTATTGTCCATAAAAAGTATGGGGGCCCGGGTACTGCCCTGGGGGACATCTATCAATGCAAAAAAAAATTTTTTAAAACATAGTTTTTACATGAGCAGTGATTTTAATGATGCTTAACCACTTACACCTTAATGACCAGGCCATTTTTTGCGATACGGCACTGCGTCACTTTAACTGACAATTGCGCAGTCATGCGACGCTGTACCCAAACAAAATTGATGTCCTTTTTTTCCCCACAAATAGAGCTTTCTTTTGGTGGTATTTGATCACCTCTGCTGTTTTATTTTTTGCGCTATAAACAAAAAAATTTAGAAAATTTGTGAAATTTTGAAAAAACAAACAATTTTTTTTTTACTTTTTGCTGTAATAAATATCCCCCCAAAAAAATTTAACAAAACACGTTTCTTCATCAGTTTAGGCCAATATGATCTGAGATTTTTAGCGGGACTGCAACATTGCAGCGGACAGATCGGACAATTTTGACACTTTTTTGAGACCATTGACATTTATACAGTGATCAGAGCTTAAAATAGCCACTGATTACTGTATAAATGTCATTGGCAAGGAAGGGGTTAACACTAGGGGGCGATCAAGGGGTTAAGTGTGTTCCCTGGGAGTGTTTCTAAGTGTATGGGGGCTGGGATGACTGGAGGAGGAGAGAGATCGCTGATCCTGATCACTAGGATCAGCAGAGCTATCTCTAACTCCCCTGTCAGAAGGGGGATCTATCTGTTTACATGGACAGATCCCCGTTCTGGCTCTTGTTCCTGCGATCGTGGGTCATCCACAGCCATCCACTCTCTCGATCAACATTGAGTATTTTTAATCCTTTATTAGTAAATAAATAGGATTTCCATGCCTAGACAAATTATGTCACACATCCTTGGAGTTTTCAGGAGAAGAGGAGGAGTTTTTTCAGCTGAATACTCCCTCCTGCCTGCATGCTCAAGATGGCCACCGCTAGAAATGCTAGGGGGTGTTGTTCAAAGTGATTTTTCAGCAAAATAAAGAATGGAGACATGGGTGGGTGATAAATAGTGTTTTTGATTTGTGGTGCTCAGATGCGGTGTAGTTCCACTTGAAGTCAGGTTGACAAGAGCACAAATTAGCATGATGGTGATCGCTAAAAGTGCAAATAAAGTGTTCACTTGTGTGATGCTTGTACATTGAATGCAGATGTCATACAGATCACCCTACATTTTCATTGCAACCTGGGGATTAATCTAGTTAGGGAATATATGTATGTATGTATGTATATTATATATATATATATATATATATATATATATATATATATATATATATATATAGTACTACCTCGGATTGCGAGTAACACAGTTAACGAGTATTTCGCAATATTATTAAAAAAAAATTCTGACTCGGTTTGCGAGTGTATTTGGCCAGAGGTGCGGGAGTGACACTTGGAACCGCTCTGACGCACTCGGAAATACTCAGTTCCTGAGTGTTTCCAAGCCTTTCCGAGGGTTTCAGAGAGCATGCTAGCGGTCTTTGAGTATTTCCGAGTCTCTCCGGCCCCCCCCCCCCCCCCCACCTCTGGCCACATGCTGTACTGCATACAATAAAAGTCAATATCTTCGTTTCCATTGACTGCTATGGGGAAACTCGCTTTGATATGCGAGTGCTTTGGATTACAAGTATTCTCCTGGAATGGATTATGCTCGTAATCCAAAATTCCACTTCCACAAAAACAACTGCAATCAAGTGTTTGCGATAACTGGCAATGAGTCTTTTACATTGTTGTGGAGCAATTTTGGCCTATTCTTCTTTGCAGAATTGTTTTAATTCAACCACATTGGAGGGTTTTCCAGCATGAAAAGGTCATGATACAGCATCTCAATTGGATTTAAGTCTGGGCTTTGACTAGGCCACTCCAAAACCTGAATTTTGCTTTGTTTGAACCATTTGGAGGTGGACTTATGCTATTGTGTTTCGGATCGTTGTCCTGCTGCATAACCTAACTGCACTTGAGTTTGAGGTCACAAACTGATGGCCGGACATTCTCATTTAGGATTTTCTGGTAGAGTTTAGAATTCATGGTTACATCAATTATGGTAAGTCGTCCAGGTCCTGAATCTGCAAAGCAGCCCCAGACCATCACGCTACCACCACCATGTCTGACTGTTGGTATGATGTTCTTGTTATGAAATACTGTATTCATTTTATGCCAGATGTAACGGGACACACACCTTCCAAAAAGTTAAATTTTTGTAGCTGTGAGCGGAGCGATCGCCACCGAGCTACACATAGCGAGTGTGCTCGGCTCTTTTCGGCTCTTCTCTGCTCCGCTGACAGTCACGTGAACAGAGCCGACAAGAGCCGAGTACATGTGTATCTCGGCTCCGCCCAGTCCCTGCTCCACTCCGGTGTCCTGTCAGCGCCAATTTTAAATGGCGATGGACACTGAGGGCAAAGGCTGCACTGGGGACAAGCCTGCACTGGGGACAAGCCTGCACTGGGGACAAGCCTGCACTGGGGACAAGGCTGCACTGGGGACAAGGCTGCACTGGGGACAAGGCTGCACTGGGGACAAGGCTGCACTGGGGACAAGGCTGCACTGGGGACAAGGCTGCACTGGGGACAAGGCTGCACTGGGGACAAGGCTGCACTGGGGACAAGGCTGCACTGACAAGGCTGCAATGGACACTTAAATTTAAGTTTTTTTTTTTTCCTTAAACTTCCATGCTAAAAGTTTTTTTTCCTTAAAATTCCCTCCTAAACTTGGGGTGCGTGTTATACGCCGATAAATACAATAAGTGTGATAAATATGCAAAAAAAAATAAAAATCAGGAAGGGGGCAAATACTTTTTCACAGCACTGTATATAAAGTGGGGAAAATAATTATTTGATCCCCTGCAGATTCTGTCCTCTTACAAAGAAATTAAGGGTCTATACTGTTTTTTTTTTTTAATGATGGAGACAGAATATCAACCAAAATCCAGAAAAAGACACATGATACACATGTTATAAATTTAAGTTCAGTGAGTAAAATAAGTATTTTGACCCCAAGCAAAACATGACTTAGCACTTGGTGGAGAAACCCTTGTTGGCAAGCACAGAGGTAAGATGTTTCTTGTAGTTGGTGACCAGGTTTGCACACATCTCAGGAGGGATTTTGATCTTCTCTAAATACTTAACCACTTGCCGCCCGCCATATAGCAGAATGACGGCGGCAAAGTAGTTTCAATATCACCTGACTGGGTGTCATATGACGTCCTCAGGATATTATGCCGATGCGCGCCCCCGGGGGCGCGCATCGCAGCGATCGTTGCGGTGCGCCAGTCTCTGACGGAGACTGTTTACCACGTGATCAGCCGTGTCCAATAGGAAGAGCCGTTGATTGGCTTTTCCTCACTCCTCAGACGCGAGTAGAGGAGAGCCGATCGGCTGCTCCTCTGACAGGGGGTGTGTGTGCTGATCGATTATCAGCGCATCCCCCCCCCCCCCCCGAGGATGCCCACACTGGACCACCAGGGACGCCACCAGACCACCAGGGATGCCCAGCACCAGGTATGCCACCCTAGACCACCAGGGATGTCAGTCAGTGCCCACAATGGATGCCAATCAGTGCCCACAATGGGCATCACTGATTGGCATCCATTATTGTTTGGCACTGATTGGCATCCATCAGTACAATACTTTACACTGCAGTGCCGCCTTTTATTGCCCATCCGTGCCGACTATCAGTGCCCATCCGTGCCGCCTATCAGTGCCCATCCATGCCCATCCGTGCCACCTATCCATGCCCATCCGTGCTGCCTATCCATGCCCATTCATGCCGCCTAGCCATGCCAATCCATGCCACCTATCAGTGCCAAATTGTGCCATCTATCAGTGCCCATCAGTGCCACCTATCAGTGCTGCCTATCAGTGCCACATATCAGTGCCAATCAATGCCACCTCATCAGTGCCACTTCATTGGTGCCACAGGAAGGTGTATAAGTGCCCTCTATTGAAGTGGTTAAAGTAAATTTAAGAATACATGCTCATGGACGTTTTTAAAAATGGGCTGTAAAGCCAGTACAGATGCCAGGAAAAAAGTGGCATTAAAAACGCGATTGTATACGCGTTTTGCATTGAATTCAATGCAAGTTACTCCGTGCTGGCTTTCAGCCGTGTTTCTCTGTCTCTATTCAAAATAAATGGTTCCCTATGGGAGCCCATTGATTTCAATAGAGGTCGCACCAGAAGTCGGATCAAGAGGATCCAACTTGCGGTGCGACTTGTGTGCTGAGGATCTTGAGGGGGGAACACCGCGAAAATAAAAATAAAAATTTCAGCGAGCCCCCCCCCCCCAAGACGATACCAGACCCTTCGGTCTGGTATGGATTTAAGGGGAACCTCTTAAGGGCACCAAAAAAAAATGGCGTGGGGGTCCCCCAAGATCCATACCAGACCCTTATCCGGGCACGCAGCCCAGCAGGTCAGGAAAGGGGGGACGTGCGAGAGCCCCCCCTCCTGGACCATACCAAGCCACATGCCCCCAACATGGGGGGTTGGCGCTTTGGGGCAGGGGGGGCCCTGCGCCCCCCACACCAAAGCTCCTTTTCCCCATGTTGAGGATGACAAGGGCCTCTTTCCGACAAACCTGGCCGTTGGTTGTCGGGGTCTGCGGGCGGCGGGCTTATCGGAATATGGGAACCCCCTTTAATAAGGTCCACACCCTATGTGAATGAGTATGGGGTACATCGTACCCCTACCCATTCACCTGGGGAAAAAAAAAGTGTCAATAAAAAAAAACACACTACACAGGTTTTTAAAGTAATTTATTAGGCAGCTCCGGGGGTCTCTTCCAACTTCTCCGCGCTATCCTGCCTCTTCTCCCGCTGTCCGGAGTCTTCTGCCGAGCTCCTCCGCTAACTTTTGCCCGCTCTTTTGCTAGCGGTTGCCCGGTCTTTTCCATTTTCTTCCTTTCTCTTCTCTTCTTCCGATGTTGACTCAACGCTCTCTCCCGCTGTAATGCCGTGTACGTGGTGCGCAACGACTTATATAGACATGGGGCAGGGTCACCGGGTGATGTCTTCAGGTGACCCGCCCCTTATGACGTCACAGTCCCGGGGTATGGGACCGCTAGCAAAAGAGCAGAATTTGGCGGAGGAGCCCGGCAGAAGACACCGGACCGTGGGAGATGAGGCCGGAGAGCGCGGAGAAGTCGGAAGAGACCCCCAAGTCAGAAGAGAATAATTTAATTCTCTGCCTAATAAATTACTTTAAAAACCTGTGTAGTGTGTTTTTTTTATTGAAACTTTTTTTCCCCAGGTGAATGGGTAGGGGTACCCCATATTCATTCACATAGGGTGGGGGCCGGGATCTGGGGCCCCCTTATTAAAGGGGGCTCCCAGATTCAGATAAGCCCCCCCTGCTCGCAGACCCCGACAACCAAGCCAGGGTTGTCAGGAAGAGGCCCTTGTCCTCATCAACATGGGGACAAGGTGCTTTGGGGTGGGGGGCGCAGGGCCCCCCTGCCCCAAAGCACAACCCCCCCCTCGTGTTGAGGGCATGTGGCTTGGTACGGTCCAGGAGGGAGGGGCGCTCACTCGCCCCCCCCCTTTCCTGACCTGCCAGGCTGCATGCTCGGATAAGGGTCTGGTATGGATCTTGTGGGACCCCCACGCCATTTTTTTTGGTGCGGTGTTCCCCTTAAAATCCATACCAGACCGAAGGGTCTGGTATCATCTTGGGGGGAGCCTCACGCACATTTTATTTTTATTTTCGCGGGGTTCCCCCCTCAAGATTCTCAGCACACAAGTCGCAACGCAAGTCTGATCCTCTTGATCCGACTTCTGGTGCGACCTCTATTGAAATCAATGGGCTCCCAGCGTTAAGCCTCGTTAAATCGCATTTAACACCTTTTGCCGGTGTCTGACGTTTTTACAGCTCTAACGCTGGAGCCTCAGAACGCACTGGTCCTGGGTTTTTTTTTTTCAGCTTAAAAACGGCTATGCCATTTACAGCTCAAAAACTCCATGGTGGGCATGAGGCCATAGACTAACCTGGAGAGGCGTTTTAAGCTGCAAAAAACGCTCAAAAAAGCACCCGTGGGCAAGAGGCCTAAGGTTTTTTTTTTTTTAAATAACAAACATGTTATACTTACCTGCTCTGTACAAGGGTTTTGCACAGAGCGTCACCGATCCCCCTTTTTTGGAGTTCCCCTGCGGCGCTCCTGGCTCCTCCTCTTTGGCGAGTACCCCCATGGAGAGCCGTTTTCCATGGGGGCACCCGTTCGGGGGCACTCCCGAGTCCTGCTGCTGCGTCCTTTGACACAGACAGCGGGACTTGGCCCCGCCCCTGGCTCCTGTGTCGCTGGATTTGAGTGACAGCAGTGGAAGCCAATGGTTCCTGTTGCTATCAATCTATCCAATGAGGACCCGAGACAGCGGCTGGAGCTGCTGCGCTCTTGCTTGTTGCTGGAAAGATCGAGTTCAAGAAAAAGGGGGGATCTGGGGGGGGGGGGGGCAGCTGCAGCACATAAGGTTCATGACCTTAATGCATAGAATGCGTTAAGGTAAAAAACCCTAAGTCTTTACAACTCCTTTAACCACTTTCTACCCAGCCTATAGCAGAATGATGGCCGGGCGGTGGTTCAATTATCCTGACTGGGCGTCATATGACATCTGACATATGACAACATGCTGGTGCGCGCCCGCTCACTGGTGCTGTTTGTCACTCTGATGCACTGCATCTCCGATCGTAGTAAGGAGCCTCCTTACCACGTGATCAGCTGTGACCAATTACAGCTGATCACAGCGTGAACCAGGAAGTGTCGGTAAACGTCTTTCCTCGGTTCGCGCTGACAGGGAGAGCCAATCGTCAGGGGGGGGGGGGGGGGGATCTGTACTGATAATCAGCACAGCCCCATCAGATGTGCCACCAACAATGCCCATCAGCTGCCAGTCAGTGCCCCATCAGAAACGACTATCAGTGCCCATCAAAATGCCAATCAGTGCCCATTAGTAACACCTGTCATTACCTCATCATCAGTGCTGTCCATCAGTGCCATCTATTAGTATCCATCAGTGCCGCCTATCATTGCCCATCGGTGCTGCATATCAGTGCCCATCAATTCTACATATTAGTGCCTCCTCGTCAGTGCCAACTCATCAGTGCCCGTCAGTGAAGGAGAAAACAAAATGTTATAACCGAAACAAAGAAAAACATATTTTTTTCCAAAAAAAATTGTCTTTTTAGTTTAGTTTAGCAAAAAATAAAAACTATTTGTGGGAAGAAAATGATAAAAATTCTGTTTGGGTATAGTGTTGCATGACTGCGCAATTGTCATTCAAAGTGCGATAACGCTGAAACAGTCCGATGGGAGCTCTTCATTGGATTTTCCGACCGTGTGTATGCCCATCGGTCTTTTTCTGTCGGAATTTCCGACGGACTTTGGATTGGGAACCTGTTCTTAATTTTTCCGACGGAAAACCTTTCTATCGGATTTTCCGATCGTGTGTGTGTGCGCAATTCCGACGCATGCTCGGAAACAATTTGACGCATGCTCAGAAGCATTGAACTTCCCATTTATAGTCGAACGTGTTTTATGCCATGGTGTTATTGACCGTCGGAAATTGGTGTGACCGTGTGCAGGCAAGACAGTTTGAGCGAAATTCGGTCGGAATTCCGACGGGAAAACCATCAGAGCTTTTTCCGACGAGAATTCCGACCGTGTGTACGCGGCATTAGGCATGAAGAGGTTAAGAAAAGTGTATACTGTAAATGATGGCAATCATACTGAAAAAGGATTTAGGGTTTACGTACTCTTTAAGACATCTTGGGGGGTAAAAAGTAAGGAATGTACCACCGGTTTAGGTCTGCTTTACGATCTGGTCCATAAAACCAAAGTAACTTGAGCAGGTAGATGATAAACAGCTTTACACATTTTTGTTCACAAGGACAATGGCATAATTGACTTGTACTTCCTTTATTTGCTGCATTATCTGGTAACGCAATATCCATGGAATGTGGTCATTGTTATACACTCTGTACCTGTTAAGTGTTTACATTGCACAATTATTCCAGTGTGTCATGGATAGAGCAGATAAAAACATCTCAAGTTGAATTACCATCTCTAATCTCTTTGTTTGGAAACACATTGTGAAATTTATAGTTGGAAAGATGTCACATAATGGTATGGCGCCTGCTTAGTGTCTCGCGTATTAACAAGTCACTGTTTGTGTACTTTGATAATTAGGATTTTCACAAAAATACCAGCTCATAAGATTTTGTAAGCTTTTTTTTTTCTATAAAATCTTTATTTTGCAAATGACCATTTAGTATGTGGTGCATCTATTGTGACAGAGCAGTGTGTTTTCTAAAGAGAGAGCGCATCAGCAGCATTGTTCCTTAAATTTTTCTCTCATTTAAACCCACACAGCAGTCTGAACTGATCAAACAAGGCGAAGAATGTGTCGGCATTCTTTGTAATGTTCTGTATTAGGTTAATTTGTAAATTTAAGCTTCAGGTATTGTGCACTGTAAACAAGAGATTTTTTTTTCTCAGCAAAGCAGTTATGGTTGGCCTGGTAAACATATAGAAAGAATTTATCAGTCACGGAGTTCTGTAGATGCTTTGTGTTGGCATGAACAATAAGCAAGACATATCCAGAACAGTGTCCAAAGTCCTTGGACACTTTGTGCAGTCAACAGACGGTGGCAGAGAAAGCAAGCTGATGGTTGGTGCAGACAAGCCGATTCCAAGCTGGTTCCAGACAGATAGGGCTTGTTAAGATGAGCAGCAGTCTCTACCGCCCCTGTGAAAAACGATCCACAATGGATCGTTTTTCAGAGAATGGCAGAGCAGTGGCTGGCAGGTATTCAGAAGGCAACGCTGACACCTTCTGATTTAAAAGTATAAAATATATTGTGGCGCTTGCTAGCTCCAATACACGCACATCCTTTGGAATCTTCCCAAAAGGACAGATCAGAACGGCGTCCTTAATATTGATTTATTCAATCAGATTTCACAGCTAGAGATAGCTATCAATGCTGAAGCAAAAACTTGAATGGGCATCTACTGATCACGGAGCCACGATTACACTCCCATAACACGAATATATATCCATGCAAAATAGACAAATATACAAATATATCCAGTAAAAATATGAAGATAAATCAATAAATTACATCAATAATGATTTGTTTTTTTTTTCGCTGAAGGGGGCTTTTGAATGGAATCATCACGCCGCAACCATGAGGCAAGCAACTGGCTTGCTGTTGCGGCGTGGTGTTTCCATTCAGAACTCTCATGCACTTGAATAGTGGTATCGCCTGCCAAATGTGATAGGTGGCATCATTTTCACCGCAGTGCTACCGTGGTGATGCTACCAATGACCATGTTAACTTGCGGTTGGGGGCGAAAGAACTGCATCTCAACTTCCAGTTTTGACTGCCCTTCTCTTTAACCACCTGAAAATTAGGCCTTAGACAAAACACTGAAGCGTAAAAGCAAAGATAACAGGCTGAAGATCCGGATAATAAAGATGAAAGCAATATCCACTTACACTGTGGTCTGGTGACATCAGCACACCACAGACCACAATGTCACCAGACCACAGTGTCACCAGACCACAGTGTCACTAGACCACATTGTAAGTGGATATTGCTTTTATCTTTGTTAAAACATTTCTTTATCACGGACACCTCCTCACTTCTGTGTTTGTATTCCTATTATCTGTGTAAGCTGGATCATCTCCTAAGATCTGTGACCATGATGCTGCAGTTGGTGCACAGTGAGATCCAGAATTGATGGCCTGTCTTGTGCACATGCTTTTGGCAGTCGATGGAAGACTTATATGGCTCATTCGCGTCTGGTTTTTATTTTATTTTATTTTTAAATTTCATCTCATATCCTGCTTTTTTTTTTTTTTTTGGACTGTGAGTCCAGTTTATTTGTTTTTCACTGAAGATCGGGATAAACGCAGACAAGCTGAGTGCAAACACATCCAAACGTTATACAGGCCCTTTCACAAGGGCTGTCGGATCAGGCCCACCTGTCCGTTTTTCAGGTGAACCTGATCGGACCCTCCATTCACTGCTATAGTGAGGCAGATGTCAGCAGTGGCATGTCCGCTGTCACCCGCCGCTATCCGATCTGATCCTGTCTGCAAAATCCAAACGGATGATGGTTGTATTTTCCATCCGCCTGGTAGATCGAATCAGATATGATCGGATGAAAACAGACAGGTGGTCCGTCTTCTTCAAATCTCCCCATAGAGGACTGGGTCCATGTCTGCTCTGCTCAGTGAGCGGAGACAGACCTGTCATCTGCCTGTTCTGTGGGGATCAGCAGAGCACATGCTTGCATTTTCACAGGCTGAGATTCAGGGCCTTTCTAAAAATGATTCCCATTTATTGAATGGGAATCCAGTTGCACAAAATGAACAGAAGAATAAAAATAACATTCACTCAGAGGGTTGGTTTAGTAAGTCTAAAACTGGACTCAAGGCAAACGGCTAATTACACATTAAAGCAGATGTCCTGCAAAATTTTTTTTGTAAAAGTCAGCAGCTACAAATACTGCAGCTGCTGACTTTTAAAATAAGGACACTTACCTGTCACAGGGTCCAGCAATGTCGGCACCCGAGGCCGAACCGTCCCTTGGTCCTCGGTTGCTGCCGCCGCCATCTTCGGTAAGGGTATCAGGAAATGAAGCCTTGCGGATTCACTTACCAGTTCCCTACTGCGCATGCGCGAGCCGCGCAGCGCAATCCAAATGGTCCGTGCTGTCTCTGGGTTCCCGTGTGTGTCCCAGCAGACAGCGCGGGGGGTGTTAAGAGGTGTAGACTCCCGTGGGAGTCTATGCCCAGAAGTGGGTGCAAATACCTGTCTTTATCTGCACCCCCTTCCCCCCTGAAAAGTGCCAAATGTGACACCGGAGGGGGGGGGGGAGGGTTCCGAAAAGCGGAGGTTCAATTTTTGTGTGTACCTCCGCTTTAAGAGAGCTGTTGTACCTGCCAAAGGATTTTATTTCTGTTAATCCAGTCCTGATATTTATACAGCTCTAACCAACAGCACAAACAACGTGGTGCCCTGACTTTTCTTTACTGTAATTAAGGAACATAGATAGGCCACCTCCCAGCCTCCAGCATATGACTGGGCAGTGAAAGAACAGTTGAAGACTAATGCCGCGTACACGCGGTCGGAATTTCTCGATGCAAACAGTCCGATGGGAGCTTTTCATCGGATTTTCCGACTGTGTGTATGCCCATCGGTCTTTTTCTGTCGGAATTTCCCACGGACTTTGGATTGAGAACCTGTTCTTAATTTTTCTGAGGGAAAACCTTTCTATCGGATTTTACGATGGTGTGTATGCAATTCCGACACGCAAAATTCCGATGCATGCTCGGAAACAATTCGACGCATGCTCAGAAGCATTAAACTTCCCTTTTATAGTGCAGTCGAATGTGTTTTATGCCGTGGTGTTATTGACCGTCGTAATTCGGTGTGACCGTGTGTAGGCAAGACAGTTTGAGCGGAATGTACGTACTGTAAATACGAGAGGAAAAAGTGTAATATATTGAAGCTTACCAGTCTTTTTGTGGCTGCATTCATTTTCTTTTTATCAGCCTCTTTTCCTATTTATTTACCCCGGGGATCTTGCCAGTAACACACTTTCTGTCCTAGGGTGACATACCTCACACACTCTACTGTATGTATGGAGGAGCAGCATTGTAATTCTGGGCCAGCAAATACTTTGGAACTACAAAACACCTCCCCTTTCCTCTTCTCCATCACATAAGGTGGAGGTGTTTTGTAGCCCACAGAGAAAACTGAGAACAGTGTAACTAATCAGAATGCAGCAGAGGCAGAGGTTATTAGCACAGAAGGTTATCAGCTGACGAGTTCAGGCAGGATCAACAGGCATCTATTTTTGCACTATATGAACACGTATAATAAATTCAATGATGTAAAAAACAATAAAATTGAGTGCAGCTCTTAAACACCAGTACAACACAGTATACCATATATACAGTGTGATCAATATATTGCGAAATATGTGTATTACAAGTGCTGCGCTGCTAGTAATAAATAAAAAAATATATTGCAAAATATGTGTATCCCTAGGTCAGTGATGGCGAACGTTTTTGAGCCCGAGTGCCCAAACTGCAAACCAAAACGACTTATTTTTTTCAAAGTGCCAACACTGCAATTAAACCTGAATAACTAGGTTTTAGTTTAGAAAAAAAAAATTTGGTACAGTTTTTTTTTTTTTAAACTAATTAACAGCTTTTGTTTAAAAAGAAAAACACAATAACAGAGCTTTCCATTAAACATGTATGGGCAGAGTATTGCATAGTATGGGCAGAGTATTGCATAGTATGGGCAGAGTATTGCATAGTATGGGCAGAGTATTGCATAGTATGGGCAGAGTATTGCATAGCATGGGCAGAGTATTGCATAGCATGGGCAGAGTATTGCACAGCATGGGCAGAGTATTGCATAGCATGGGCAGAGTATTGCACAGCATGGGCAGAGTATTGCACAGCATGGGCAGAGTATTGCACAGCATGGGCAGAGTATTGCACAGCATGGGCAGAGTATTGCACAGCCTGGGCAGAGTATTGCACAGTATGGGCAGAGTATTGCACAGTATGGGCAGAGTATTGCATAGTATGGGCAGAGTATTGCACAGCATGGGCAGAGTGTTGCACAGCATGGGCAGAGTGTTGCACAGCATGGGCAGAGTATTGCATAGTATGGGCAGAGTATTGCACAGTATGGGCAGAGTATGGGCAGAGTATTGCATAGTATGGGCAGAGTATTGCATAGTATGGGCAGAGTATTGCATAGTATGGGCAGAGTATTGCATAGTATGGGCAGAGTATTGCATAGTATGGGCAGAGTATTGCACAGCATGGGCAGAGTATTGCACAGCATGGGCAGAGTATTGCACAGCATGGGCAGAGTATTGCACAGCATGGGCAGAGTATTGCACAGCATGGGCAGAGTATTGCATAGCATGGGCAGAGTATTGCACAGCATGGGCAGAGTATTGCACAGCATGGGCAGAGTATTGCACAGCCTGGGCAGAGTATTGCACAGTATGGGCAGAATATTGCACAGTATGGGCAGAGTATTGCATAGTATGGGCAGAGTATTGCACAGCATGGGCAGAGTGTTGCACAGCATGGGCAGAGTATTGCATAGCATGGGCAGAGTATTGCATAGTATGGGCAGAGTATTGCATAGTATGGGCAGAGTATTGCATAGCATGGGCAGAGTATTGCATAGCATGGGCAGAGTATTGCACAGCATGGGCAGAGTATTGCACAGCATGGGCAGAGTATTGCACAGCATGGGCAGAGTATTGCACAGCATGGGCAGAGTATTGCACAGCATGGGCAGAGTATTGCACAGTATGGGCAGAGTATTGCACAGTATGGGCAGAGTATTGCACAGCATGGGCAGAGTATTGCACAGCATGGGCAGAGTATTGCACAGCATGGGCAGAGTATTGCACAGCCTGGGCAGAGTATTGCATAGTATGGGCAGAGTATTGCATAGTATGGGCAGAGTATTGCACAGCATGGGCAGAGTGTTGCACAGCATGGGCAGAGTATTGCACAGTATGGGCAGAGTATTGCACAGCATGGGCAGAGTATTGCACAGCATGGGCAGAGTGTTGCACAGCATGGGCAGAGTATTGCATAGTATGGGCAGAGTATTGCACAGCATGGGCAGAGTATTGCACAGTATGGGCAGAGTAATGCACAGTATGGGCAGAGTATTGCACAGCATGGGCAGAGTATTGCACAGCATGGGCAGAGTATTGCGCAGCATTGCATAGTATGGGCAGAGCACTGCAGAGCATTGCATCTCTCTCTCTTCCCCTCTCCCCTCGCACTGTAGGGCGCGCGGGAGCAAGATTCTCTGGGAGGACGTCCATGGACGCCCTCCCAGAATAAGCCGACCGTGCTGTAGCCATCTTTTGGCTATGGCCCGGTCGGCAATAGGTTATAAAGCTTACTTGAATAAGTGTGGGGTCGGTGTGGGGTCAGTCCCCAGGCGCTCCGTTCACTCCAGTCGCTCCTGTGGTGTCCGTGTGTCAGGTGATACCCACGCAGGTGCATCAGATGATTGAGAGCGGGGGGCGTGGCTTCAGTGTTCTCTGGGGAGGGTTCTCCCCAGAGAACTGTGGGAGATGTAGTCCGCGGGAGCGGACGCCGTGACTACAGTGTATGACTGTAGTCACGGCGTGCCCACAGAGAAGGCTCGGCGTGCCGGCAGCGGCACGCGTGCCACGCGTTCGCCATCACTGCCCTAGGGTGTCTGCTAAAACAATATTTATTTATATATATATATATATATATATCTATATATATATAGATATATATATATATATATATATATATATACACACACAGTATATCACAAAAGTGAGTACACCCCTCACATTTTTGTAAATATTTTTTTCTATTTTTTCATGTGACAACACTGAAGAAATTACACTTTGATACAATGTAAAGTAGTGAGTGTACAGCTTGTATAACAGTGTAAATTTCCCCTCAAAATCACTCAACACACAGCCATTAATCTGCTGGCAACAAAAGTGAGCATACCGCCAAAGCCTCGTACACATGATCAGACTTTCCGACGGGAAATGTTCGATGACAGGCTGTTGGGGGAAAATCCGATCGTTTGTATGCTCCATCGGACAATTGTTGTCCGATTTTCCGCGGACAAATGTTGGATAGCATGTTTTAAAATTTTACGCGATTAAATGTCTGTTGTCGGATCTTCTGAGCGTGTGTACACAAGTCCGTCGGACAAAAGTCCAAAGTACAAACACACATGCTCGGAAGCAAGGAAAACTAGCGTTCGTAATGGTGAATTAACATTCGTGACGCGGCAAATTATGAAATCTCCAAATGCAGCTCACAATTCTCTTCTTCTTTAATAGGATAATAATGAAGCTGCTTTGCTGGTGATACTGATGGAGTTATTGCAAACTAATTTTCAAAGGCTTTTTTTTTCTAGTGATATCAAGAATAATATTATTATGCTTTTTTTTTTTTATTTGGGCAAGTTACCACAACACCATTATCCCGTAGTTTTTAAGATCAAAGATACAACTATGTTGGTGTCCCTTGTCAATTTTACATTGTATTTTATTAAATGTAACTGCCTACTCCCAAACTGTCATTTGAAGTAAAACACATAGCCAAGTATTATTCTACACAATTTTTTTTATTGTGCATTAAAAAAAGAAAACAAATAAAATTAGACATGCTACCCGTCCAATAGAAATTAACCAAAAAGTGCATTCTATGCATCCAAAAATAGAGAAAATATACCAAATAAAATCATTATTATTCAACCAAAAAAATTATGTCAAAGCAATAACTCCAAGGTCAATAATAAATAATACTTTATCTCCTCCGATTCCGCAACATGTCTGGTTTATGAACGGCTGTTCAGAAACGAACTGAAAAGCGCAAAATGAAAAGTGTGAAATGAAAAGCGCAAATCGACACTCACCAAACTTCTACTAACACAAAATTAGCAGAAGGAGCCCAAAGGGTGGCCCTAAAGAACTGAAAAACAACATAGTACATCACTACGTTCATATTTGTTGGCCAACAATTGTGTGCCGTGTGTATGCAAGACAAGTTTAGGCCAACGCCCTTCGGACAAAAGTCCACGGTTTTGTTGGCCAACAATCCAATCGTGTGTACAAGGCTTAAGTTAAAATGTTCAAATTGGGCCCAATTAGCCATTTTCCCTCCCCGGTGTCATGTGACTCATTAGTGTTACAAGGTCTCAGGTGTGAATGTGGAGCAGGTGTGTTAAATTTGATGTTATCATTCTCACTCTCTCATACTGGTCACTGGAAGTTCAACATGGCACCTCATGGCAAAGAACTCTCTGAGGATCTAAAAAAAAGAATTGTTGCTCTACAAAGACAACCTCTGAATATGATGCTGAGCATGTGCACTCAGCTTCTTTGGTCGACCATGGCGAGGCCTGTTCTGAGTGGAACCTGTTAAACCGCTGTATGGTCTTGGCCACCGTGCTGCAGCTCAGTTTTAGGGTCTTGGCAATCTTCTTATAGCCTAGGTCATCTTTATGTAGAGCAAAAATTAGTTTTATCAGATCCTCAGAGAGTTCTTTTCCATAAAGTGCCATGTTGACCAGTATGAGAGAGTGAGAGCGATAACACCAAATTTAACACACCTGCTCCCCATTCACACCTGAGACCTTGTAACACTAACGAGTCACATGACACAGGGGAGGAAAATGGCTAATTGGGCCCCATTTGGACATTTTCAATTAGGGGTGTCCTCAATTATGTTGCCAGCGGTTTAGACATTAATGGCTGTGTGTTGAGTTATTTTGAGGGGACAGCAAATTTACACTGTTATACAAGCTGTACATTTACTACTTTACATTGTAGCAAAGTGTCATTTCTTTAGTGTTGTCACATGAAAAGATATAATAAAATATGTACAAAAATGTGAGGGGTGCACTCACTTTTGTGAGATACTGGTATGTATGTGTGTGTGTGTGTGTGTATATATATATATATTATATATAATATATATATATATATATATATATATATATATATATACACACTGTGTTGGCTTGCCCAGGGAGGTAGGGAGGCTTGGTGCAGATTTAATTTATATGGTATATTTAACAAACCAAAAAGAAGCAAAATAGAGAAGTTCATTGTTAGGGTAAATGAAAACACACATCTGACTTGATCTCTCTTACTGTAACAGTCCTCTAAATTAAGTTGTGAGTCAATTTCTGGCTTTGTAAATAATTAATCCCCTTTAATTACAACTGCTGCGCAAAAAAAAAAAAAAAAATTCAGACAGTCCGTGTAATTCACGATAACAGCGGCTCCTGACATAGTATACCTTGTGACAGTGCTCTGCTGGTTTTCCCCAGTGTCAGAAGACAAATTTATTCCATACCTCAGCGACTTCTGCCGCTTTTCCTGTTACTGCCACTAAATAGGCGCTTTGAAATATCACAAAGTGACATGTTAATGGCTCCAGAGCCTGGACTCTTTAGAATTGGATGAGACGCAAAGTAATGCTTTGCTGTTTCAAGATGGAAAAGGGGCTCATGTAAATTGCTCAGTGACAAAATAGCTAAGAGTTTTTTTGCAGTACCGGGAAGGCATCATATTGATGGTCAGGAGAGCCGGCAGAGAGCCATCAGAGGTACAGGAGAGCACAGGGTCAATACAATGAGCTCCTATCGAGTCGATGAATGGAAATGCAATGTGCAGTGCTGTTAAGATCTATTACTGGCATTTTCGCTTAACTGCATCAAGCATTCAAGGACTTTCACAAAAGCTCTTGTAGAAAAGGGCAATTGGTAAAGTAAGGATATTTTTGCAACAGTGACATTTTTTTATGTAAAATCAAGGTAGTTAATATTCCCTTTGAGTTCCATGCCACACTACATTGTAATTTGCACAATAAGGGTACATACACACTGGTGTTGTCTGAGCACCTCTAGACAAATTACGGGTTAGGAAATGAAAAGAACTCATTGCCGTTACAGGCAACACAGACATCAGTTAGCTTTTAACATGACGTTCTAATGTCAGGATGCTTCAAAAAGCAGAGAGGTGCCACAATAGCCAAAGCAAAGTAATGTTATGGGACTGGGCAAAGAAAAGTACAGTGGTAAACTTTGGGATTGGTAAATGACTACTGTCCCATTTTGTCTGCAGACTATTAGGAATCTGACTCTGCCCCGAGATACCCTAGTGTTGGCGCATGGAGGGACTTATTTTTGCATAGTCATCCCAGTCTGTGGCCTTGCATGTCAGGGCAGCCAGAGTGGGCACACAGGTAGTCTCGTATAATGTTGCTGACTGTCAGTAACACATTCCTGTGTATAATAAAGTCTGACAAATTTTGTACTTTCTCTATTCTTGAATTTCCTATTCTTTATGTTTTTGCCAACATCCTCAGCACGCATTCTGTGGCCTTGACATTAGATGCTGTTGTTGTGTTTCTCAGAACCAGATCATCCAAAAGGCAACCTGGACAGGAGCCTAGGACCTGGTGAATGTCCAGGGTGCACAGCTATAATCTTCACGCTCCTGCAATAAGCTATTGTGGAGCACAACTAGTAAAAGCTGTGAACTTACCTGTCACTTCACAAGGATAGAAGGATTTGTAGGCATTTAGGTGTCCTTTTATGAAGCAGTGAAATCTATTCACTGCTTCATTCTCCGGCATTCACAGAGGAGATCTTTCTCCTCTGTGTGCCTGTTTATGAAGCGGAGTAGATCGCTTCACCCTTGGAGGAGTGGAGTGATCTACAAACGCTTCAAACAGTGGAGAACGGCCCCTGATACTGGAATCTCGTGAGACTTTACGAGATTACAGTACCAGAAATTCACTGAAACACTGAGCTGTCCATTTATTAAGCAGTGATAAATTATCACAGCTCAATACACGGACAGACACCAGTGTGATTAATGTTAATAAAATAAAGAGTCCCCCTACATTATATATACATGTATATTATATATACATGTATATACACACATACACACACATATATACATGTATATACACACATTATATATATATATATATATATATATATATATATATATATATACATATACACATTATATATATATATATGTATACACATATATATGACAGGGGGACATGTTTACAGTGTTGGGGGGTCTGAACGAGGCATAAGGAAGTTAATAATCTTCCTCTTTCCTCCTCAGATCCCCGGGGTTTCTCTCTTCACTCCCCGCTTCACCACCTCTGAGTTGGTGAATCGGGGAGTGTGAATTCTGACACAGATCGCCAGTGAAGCGCTGAGATCGCAGCTTCATACACTGGCCGTTACTGTGTCATTCTATGAGGATTCTCCATGTGCAGAGATAATCGGCGGGAGAACAAGTTCAAACACTTCTCCCCCCCGATTATCTCTGGTTTATAAACTGTTTATGGGCTGTGATCAGTGGTGATCCCCAGGATCTCCGCTGATCACTGCTCCATAAAAGGACACCTTGGTGTCTGATGATATGGGGGCTCCGTAAGTGCAGATAATGCAAATAGCAGATTTCTTCTTTTTGTCTATTGCAATCCTAAGCAATCAAAGGGAAATGGGGGGGGGGGGGGGGGTGAAACATTTTCTTGCATAGGACCCCAATCTGTCTTATGCTGGCTGTAGACAGCTTGAATTTGGATCGATTCCTGCTAAATCAGACAAAATTCGAGCCATTGGTGACCATTCAAGATCCACCTGGCACAGCAAAGTTTGGTTTAATAATGGATGGAAAATTATTGACCGTCTCAGTCACTGTTCATCAGCACCCTTGCATCCAGGCAGTCCTAGGTGCTGTGGCTGGGAGTCATTGAGTGAATCAATGGATTTTGTCTCCTATTCATCCTGTGGGCTCAACAAGAGAAAATCAAGTCATGTATGGCTAGCTTTAGTCCATCTTTGGCTAGACTAAAGCTGGGTACACACTGATTTTTTTTTTCAACCAGCGGGCTGAATGAAAACAAAAACTCATGGATTCCTGCATCCACTTGAGCGATGTGGATGCAGGAATCTCCTATTGTATTCTGACAGTGGAGACTCCTCTGTCAGACTACACTGGTCAGTGCTGCAGCAGCTGATCAAATGCTGGTTGTCCAGCAGGATCGTTTGACAAAAATCGATCTAACAATTAGCTTCTGTTCAACAGAGAGGGCTACACACAGATTGAAATTCAGCCTGTTCCTGTTGAACTACCTGAACTTTGATCCAAGTGTTCCCAGATTAAGCATATCTAGTCAACTGGGATAGAGGAAGGAGAGTTTGTTGTTGAGGGTTGGGAGTAGGCAGCACCCCACCTCCACCCCACACAACTTTTCATATACTTTTTATTTTATTTTTTACATCAAACAAACAAATGATCAAATTCCCTTGACATATCATTGTAAAGTATATTTTTTTCTTCATTCAGCAGGCTCCTTTTTTCACCCCTGCCCTCCACGCACTACCCAGGTTGTGTTTGACTACCATTCTGGTAAGAGGGTAGCACGATTGAAATCTCCACGAGATCTGTATGGCGTATCCTTAGCCAGCTTCTATCAGCTCCCGCGGTGGCCATACGAATGCCAAGTTCTAAGGGAGAAGATTGAGCATATCGGTAAGTATTCATAAAACAGACTTTAGAGTATACCTAGCATTATATCTAGAGACGATAGCCTCCGATTCAAGAAAACAGAGATAACACAGTCCTATACATTTTAGTGCCTGTGCAGTCCTTGGCTGTGTTCACAAATGTCTGATACAGATCAACCCTTGCTGCAGCCTTTTACCTTGTGTTGATTACTTTATGATTGCACTGGAGGCAGCATGCATAGATGTGAAGCTGGGGCTATCATTAGAAAATGACCGGAGATAGGCACTGTAACAATATTGCATTGACATCCTTACAATGGATGAAATAATAGGAAATAATATATGCAGGATATGTAGGAGGGCAGAAAGGGGACAGTATTAAGGCCTGCTGTTCCAAAATTCCAGTACCTGAAAGTAAGTTCTTAAAGTCTTAAAATTAACTTTACTCAACTTTTAAGGGTTAGTTCAATTTTACTAAAAAATTGCCTATGCAGGTAAGGGGTGCCTGGAGATAAAAACAAACTGTGCAGCTTTGACTAAAATACAGGGGGTCCCCGAGTTGCAAACGGGTTAGAGACTGCCGGTTTGTTCTTAAGCCGGATTTGTTTGTAAGTCAACGGCAGAGACAATGTTTTCCGATGTTCTGTCATGTAGCCGCGCATGTGCAAACGTCGTTTTCCGATGTTGCCGCCGCTGTTCGTAAGTAGGAGTCGTTCCCAAGTCAGATGTTCATAAATCGGGGACCCCCTGTAATGCCCTTGATATAGGTGTAGGTCATTTATGTACCTTCCAAAGCCTGGCTGAAAAATTTCCAGAGATGGCATCATTCCATCCTGTCTTGTTGCTAGGACATTGTTAAAACCAACCATTACTGCTTACTCCCAACATCACAGAGCGAGAGGGAGCTCTGAAAAACCTCCTGCACATGTGTGGTCTACTATTTGCTCCATTGCGGAATGGTTGAGATTAGAGCAGGAGAGAAAGAGCACATGTGAGGGGGTTGTAATCAGCTGGGAGTGTTTTAGCAACAAAGCAGGATGGGATAATGCCATCTCTGGTAGTTTTTTTCAGCCAGGCTTCAGTAGGTACGTAAATGGCCTACTACTCCTATAGCAAAGACATTATTTACCGGTGGTCATATCTGCACACTTTGTTTTTACCTGTTTTCTTTTTTGTTTTTATCTACCAGGGACCCCTTACCCATACTTCCCAAATGTCCCTGATTTCAAGGGACTGTCCCTGATTTGGAGCAATATACCTCTGTCCCCCTCATTTGTCCCTCATTTTGGTCAGATACATATGGGTGTATATAAAATGCACTTTTTTTCTTTCAAAAAGTTTTTCCCAGTGCTAAACCTTCCATCCAATTTCTAAATTGCTGCATTTGAACATTTTAAAAGCCAATATAAAGGAATAGTAGTGATAAAAAAAAGTCCTTGTGGATTTAATTAACCTTTTTTTGGTTTATTCCCCTTTTAAGCGGGTGTGGCAGGGGGCGTGTCCTATGCCTACATATGTTTGTTAGTAGGTGTCCCTCATTTCCATCTCAAAATCTCAAAATGTTGGGAGGTATGCCTTACCTGCATAGGCAGTTTTTTTGGTAGATGAACTAACTATCTAAAGCCAAAACCTTTTTTTTCTTTTTTATTCTTTCACTTTCTGACCCAGAAGCACAATAGAAATGGCAGAATAAAAAGTAAAATGGTGTAGAGCTTTACATTAAAAAAGGCATTACATTGGTGTCACAAAAGTCATAAATAAAACATATCATGCATATCAAGTCCATGCATCAGTCTTTCTAGCTCTTCATTTGTAACACTCAATGTGCTTTTATATAGTATTATTATTATATTATTATACACAATTTATATAGCGCCAACAGTTTACGCAGCGCTTTACTATGTATAGGGGGGACAACACAATTACAGTACAGTTAAATACAAAAGGTACATGAGGGCCCTGCTCATAGAGCTTACATTTTAAAGGGACGGGGTGGTGGTACAAAAGGTAATAGCTACAGAGTATGATTTGATGGGGGTGCAAACATGTCCACTATTCCACTCCTCCACCTTCAGTGCTCCACCCACACCTCTCTCATCTGGCATACAGTTTATGACCCGCGTGAAATGTCAAAAACAGCACATTCCATTCTTTAAATGGAATCCTGTATGCCCAGCGGATTATGCCACTTGTACTTCTCTCCTACAAATTACAGCATCAAGAAAAAAAAAAAACACGCCGTAGTTCTTCACTTTTTAATATAAACCTTTATTTACACCACTTATAAAAAATAAGGTGTGAGCAGCTGTTATGGTAGCAGTGCATAGGTCTATAGTTCCCATAGAAAGTGGCAAAAATTGTGAAGGAAATTCATGTTTTAGCTGTTATACAATGGCTCCGTTGAGCATACTCTCAACACAAACCAGTTAGTTTTGGGCACCAGTTTGCAAAAAGGATATTGGGGATCTGAAGAAAGTGCAGAGAAGGGCATCCAAGAGGCATGGAGGAGCTCCACTATGAGAAAAGATTAACTAAATTGAACTGAATTTATTCTCTCTTGAGAAGAGGAGATTAAAGTGGTTGTAAACCCTTACAGACCACTTTGACCTACAGGTAAGCCAAGGTTAAGGCTTACCTGTAGGTCCAAGAAATATCTCCTTAACCTACACGGTTAAGGAGATATTTTACGAAAAAGTGGCACCGCTGTCTATGGCGCAGGCGCACTGGGCACGCCGCAAGTGAAGGCAAACATGCCGTCACTTACGGCTCCAGCGCGCATGCGCCAGAGTGACGTCATCGCTGCTCCGGCCACTCACAGCGCCGGAGCAGCAATACCCAGGAAGAAGATGGACGCTCCGTGGAAGAGGGAACAGCGGTGACATCGCTGGCTCCTGTGTCAGGTAAGTGACACATAATGGGCTACTATGCGATGCATTGTAGTCCATTATGCTTTACCTTTGCAGGGAAACAAAAGGGTTTACTTCCTCTTTAAAGCAGAGTGCCACCCAAAAGTAGAGCTTATACACTTCCTCCCCCTCTCCGGTGTCTTATTTGGCACCTTTCAGCAGGGAGGGGGGGAACAGGAACCTGTTCTTGACAGGACCCCTTCTCCACTTCCCGGAGACGGAGGGCGCAGCCCGATCTCCCGGAAGTTTTGCCCCCCTCCTCCTTCCCTCGCCGCTGGGCCAATTAGAAAGCACAGTGTACTTTGTGCATGCACAATAGAAACCAGCTGTGAAGCCAAAAGGCATCACTGCCGGGTTCCCTTACCAAGAATGGTGGTGGCAGCACCTGGGAGTCAATCAGAAGATCGGCTGGAGTGCTGACATCACAAGGTCCCTGGACAGGTAAGTGCCCAAATATTAAAAGTCAGCAGTATTTGTAGCTGCTGACTTTAATTTTTTTCACCCAGGCTGGACCTCCTCTTTAAGGGGGATATTATCAACATGTATAAATACATAAGGGGTCCATATAGTGAACTTGGTGTTTAGTTATTCACCTTAAGTTCATCACAGAGGACATGGGTGCACCCTTTACATCTGGAGGAAAAGAGATTTAATCTCCAAATATGGAAAGACTTCTTTAAAGTAATGCCTTGTACACACGGTCGGACATTCCGACCACAAAATCTGCCGGATTTTTTCCGACGGATTTTGGCCGCAGCTTGACTGGCATACACACGGTCGCACAAAGTTGTCGGAAAATCCGACAACGAGGTGACGTACAACACGTACAACGGGACTACGTAGAGGCCAGTAGCCAATAGCTTTCATCTCCAAATTTCTTCTGAGCATGCACCGTGTGTACAGGGCATAAGAGCTGTGAAAATGTGGAATAGACTCCATCAAAAGCTGGTTCTTGCCAGCTCAGTAGATTGTTTTAAAAAAGGCCTGGATTATTTCCTAAATATAAATAATATAACTGGGTACTAATATTTATAGGTAAAGTTGATCCAGGGAATATCTGATTGCCTCTTGGGGGATCAGGGAGGATTTTTTTCCCCTGTTGGAGCAAATTGGATCATGCATTATTTTTTATTTTTTTTTTTTTGCCTTCCTCTGGATCAACTGTGGGTAAACAATTGTGTATATAGGATTGTATAATTTTTTTCCCCTTCCATTGGTCAAACTGGATTGACATTTTTCAACCAGACTAACTATGTAACAAAAACGGTACCCCTAAACTGGGTTACCTATAAATTAGAATCCCCATATAGAAAGTCCAATGACCGTGGGAACTAAGAGTCCCACAAATATTTTTAATCTTGGTATTGATTAATAACACAGGGGCACACAACAGATTTTCGGGGGCTTGAAGAACTTTACAAGATAAATACAATGATGGTTATCTACTACATAAAATTCTGTGATAAGAGTATAACATTAGAGTTTCAAAAAATATGCAAAATTAAACCTGACCAAAATTAAAAAAAAAATCAGAAAAGCTTTTAAAAACTGTTAAGTTATGACTACGGTAATTAAAATGCTGATAAGACAAAAATCATATATATTGATGAGAACTGTCAAATTTTGGATCTTTGTTCACTTTCAGTCATGGTAACAATGCAGTTAGCGTGGGTGGGGGAATCTATATTAAAAAAAAAAAAAATCGAGACATGTATGGTAGCCTTTAATCAAAAAGGGGCACAGAAGAAAAAATTCTGGTTAATAACAAAAGCAGACAGGATGGTATCTGCTCTTACATTCAAAACTTTTACATAGGACACAGGGTTGTGCTGAGAACACTAAATCCCAGTTCCCAGCAGAGTTATTTCTGTGCAATATTATTTGTATACCTTAATTTTGTACTGCGCACCCGGCTGTGAAGCTGCAAGCTGTCACAGCCGGGTGCCCACACTAGTGATGCCGGCGAGAGGCGGGGGAGAAAAGCGAGGCTTCGGGCGGCCGCATCGCTGAATCCTGGGACAGGGGAGTGTGTGTTTATTAAAAGTCAGCAGCTACACTTTTTTGTAGCTGCTGACTTTTAATAAACACAGAAACGGCTGGAACTCTGCCAGAACTCATGCTTCTCATTCACGATAACTGGTGCTGACATCATCAGTGGGCTGGCAGCAAAAATGCAGGAGAAGGTGGCGGCCTCTAATGACGTCTTCATTTAAAATAGGGAGTTTGGAATATGAGAAGGAGCAAGCATTAGCATGTGGCAATACAAAAAAACAATAGAGTATTGGTGGTATTATCAGATGAGGGGGAGGAAGGGTAGTTCCAATTTGGGAATAGATGGCACCAGTGGCAACTGGTGTTTTTTTATTTGAGGGGGTAAAACAATGCACCCACAGCCGGCCCCCGGTCAGTTGGTTCACCCACAACCCCCCCCGTTGGTCGGCCGCTCGGCCCCGCACTTACCCCATCAAGTGGGCAGCGCTTCCTTCCAGGCGACGGGCGGTGGCTTCTCGCGCCTGTCCTTTCAGCCAATCGGGTGACAGGCCTCAGGACCTGCTTCCTGATTGTCCGGGAGGAGAATCAGTGTAACAATAGAAAATATTAATTCGCTATTGTCACACAACTGGGTGGGTTCAGGGTACAGTGCTCTGTGCCCCAAGCCCACCCTTTTCTGAAGCCTATTAGAGCCTCTGGCTCTAATCACGTGCTTAAAAAAAAAACCCATTGGAATCCATGCGTCCGGCACCCTGCATGTAGATTAGGGGGTCGGACGCATGGATGGGGTGGCGGCGCCTGTGCGCCCCTAATCGACCGACCACTACTGGATGGCACAGAAGAACAACATGGGCCCAATGGTCCAAGAATAAGTTCCAAAGGGCCAAATATGGCCCCTAGGCCACAGGTTCGACATCAAGGGTCTATCAGAACTGCAGCATTGATCTCCACACAGTCCAACGTCAGGAGCTGTATTATCTGGGGGAACTAAGAAAAACTCAAACTGTTGGAAGACATCCACATCCAACATCCATATTACTACAAAGATATATAAATAGAAGGACCGTACACAAATATTGTAGTGAAATTATCTTATCCGGAGTTTGATCTTTAATTAAAAAAGTATTAAAGGTAACATGATCCTCTAATAATATGTGACATTTGTGTTCTTATAGAGTGGGAGCCGCCTGTTCCTGAGCCCATGTACAGGCTGACGGGACTGGAGGAAGAACCTGCGTGTGCAGACCCCCTAGAGAGTAAGGTGGTCTATCAAGTCAGTGAAGGTTTGTGCCAATCCTCAATGCGCTTTGTCTCAGGCACCCAATGTCTTCTCTAAACCTTTTATGCCTTCTCTACCAAAAATGTAAAACTCTTTGTTTCTGTTGTTGCCTGACTTAGATGAAAGCCATCATTGTTTAAATAGAGCACGGCGTAAACAAACAGGCAATTATTCCGCGCACGCTGCAGTATACTGTGATGCTCGGCATCTTAGAAAGGCTAATTTTTCTTAATTAGAACACTGGCGGGCAAGATGAAAGTGCTGAGCTTGCAGACGTCGGAGTAAAAACTTCTCCGCAGATGAACGCTTTTTGAAAATGATATCCGAAAGATTGACGCTCAGAAGTGCCTCTCAGGAGTCCAGCCAAGCAGCTAGAGGAAATGGAAAATGCTGCAGATTTGATGGGTTTTCCCTAAAGCTCCTATCATGTTAGCAGCTCGTCTGCCAGTCCTGGCAGTCAGTGTCTGATTATAAAGTTCTTGTGAATCATCTATGTTGTCAGTGGATAGGTCGCATGCCTCATTGGCTAGAAAATAGGAGCTTTGTACGGGGTTGAAAAAACTCCTTTGGTGCACTACATCTCCCAGCTTCACCAGGGCGATCATCTGTAACTAAATAGAAAATGATGGCTTTCGCTGGTTTGAAACTGATCTCCAGGCAAACAGCTGGACACACATGAAATACATATAGAAGCTGTTTTACCTGCCAAAGTATTTGTATTTTAATTTATCCAGCTTTGAAACATACACAGCTCTGCTACACAGTACAGCCCTGTCTGGCAGGGCAGGAGACCTTATTTTTCTCTGCTGTAGTTGAGGAACACTTACAGGTCTTGTCCCTCCCCCAGCCTGTGATTGGACAGCTGTGGGAGAAGAAGGAGACAAATTACCACATTTTTTTGTCACTCTGTTCTCTCCTCCTATCTTTGTGCCCTTTTTATTAGCAGCACTACAACACAACGCATTGACTCCTTGTGCTGCTTCTGAGCTCTGCCGTGCGAGATTGCAGGTAGCTGGTTCCAGGTGAACTTTTCATACGCACACTGTCTCCATTACTTTTGCCCATAAAATACTTTAATGATGAATACAGATCTGTATTACCGTAATTTGTGTGTTTTATGTGTAGCATTGTAAATCAGGAATCTGAGCAAATATAGCTGCCCCCATTTACATTAAGGGCTTGTGTACACCAGACGCTGAGGCAACCTCTCTTGAACGATTTTTTTGACAGCTTGAAACTGGCATTTTTAACCATTTGCTTACTGGGCGCTTAAACCCCCCTCCTGCCCAGACCAATTTTCATCTTTCAGCGCTGTCGCACTTTGAATGACAATTGCACGGTCATACAACACTGTACCCAAATTAATAATTAATAATTAATTTTATAATTTTCTACCCCACAAATAGAGCTTTCTTTTGGTGGTATTGCTAAATGCCGGTACCGCGTTTAGACGCGGTTGGCACCTGAACTCATTTTTTTGCCTTCAAACAAAAGCCTCTAAACGCAACTGCCTAAAAATGACATTAAATGAACCTGTGTATATGTACACATAAGATAACATTGGATGAGTTCAGGGGCAGCTGAAAAAAGCATCCAACTGCCTCTGAACGTCCGTTTACCAGCAGCAGTGTACATGAGGTCTTACAGTATAATCACACATATATATATATATATATATATAAAAAACGTTTCAAAGACTAAATTACCTTTAAAGCCCAATTGAACCCTCGCTATTACTGTAATATAGTCAGGATGCCTACATAGTAATAAATATGTGGCCGCACACACACAGTAAAAGCTTTTTTTCCAACTACCATGTACTGCAGCAAGGGTTAAAATGCATGGGAGACCTGGACTCTGGCTCTCTTACATAAAGCAGCGACTCTCCAGTGGTACAACACAAGCCCACACACTGCTCCAACCAATATCGCAGCTCAGGGACAGAGGGTGTTGTCGGACCGCTAAAGAGCCAAGCCACTCTATCGTATAAGAGAGTTTTGGTCCACTTCTCAAATGTGCTTCTGGCACAGGGTAATTTAACCCTTGCTGCAACATTTAGCAGTTAAGTAAAAGATCCACGTGTTTTTTACTGTATATGCAACCTGACTGCATTACAGTTATACCAAGGGTTCTATTGGGCTTTAAAGGATAAGTTCAACCTTGTAAAAAAAAAAAAAAAAAACAATAAATGCATATCTTTTTGCAGGTAAGAAAAAATGTGTATGTGTTATTTTTTTTTTTACTAGGAGCTGGTAAAGCATTGCACCCACAATTAGCAGATTGCGGGTACAATGCAGGGCTCAAGCATCAATGAACTACCTATAGCACTCAACAGCACCCTGGTAGTTTATTGAGAACTACAAGCAGACAGCCACAAAGGGTGTCAGTACATGTAGTTCTCACATCCAAAGAATTATGTGAATGAATAACGCGGCCGGGTGGACGGAGCCCTGCAGGGCCGCGTTTTAAAAAAAATTGTGACAGCGAGTGCAGGGAGAAGATCCTCTGCTCTCTGTTACGACGGGGGATCGGGGGGGGGGGTGCGGGAGTGGCTGCAACAGTATTGTACACACGGTCGGACATTCCAACCACAAAATCCATCAGATTTTTTTCGACTAATTTTGTCCGAAACTTGTCTTGCATACACACGGTCGCACAAAGTTGTTGGAAAATTTGCTCGTTCGGAACGAGGTGACGCCGAACTCGTATGACGGGACTACGTAGAGGCCAGTAGCCAATAGCTTTCGTCTCCAAATTTTTTCTGAGCATGCGTGGCACTTTGTGCATCAGAATTCTCGACACACGATCAGAAAAAGTCCGATCAGATTTTGTCGGAAAATTTTAGATCCAGCTCTCAAATTCTGACAGAAAAAGACCGATAGAGCCCACACACGATCGGATTTTCCGACAACATAATCCGATCAGACTTTTTCTGTCGGAAATGCCGACCGCGTGTACAAGGCATAACATGTTAAGTGTTACTTCCAGAATATGGGTGTAACATGAAACGTGGTACAAAAGGTGAATTTATCCTTTAAGAAATATGGCTAGCATTAAAGTGGTTGTTAACCTACTTCTTTCAAATCCTCCCATCCCCTCTGTACCATAATAATAAGTGTCCCTGTTTCTGTGTATTGTGAAAAATCTGCCGGATTGTACCTAATATAAGCTTGGCTCCCGGCGTTCAGCTGACTTGTCAGCTCTCTTCTCTCTCGGCTCACAGTTCCAGTGTCCGGGGGGGAGGAGCCCTCCCGCTGACGTCAGCCAGGGAGGAGGAGGAGAGAGAGACCCAACAGTCAGCTGAGCGCCGGGAGCCGCGGTCATATAGATACAGATCGGCAGATATTTTTTACATTACACAGGCACAGGGACACCTATTATTATAGTACAGAGAGGATGGGAGGATTTAGCTGCAGATATGAGAGCAGCAGGATTGGGGGGAGGCACTGGTACGAGCAGACAGGGAGGGGATGGGGGATGAGGACACAGGAGACACAAGAGAGCAGGGCAGCATATGACGGAGGCACGTACACTGACAACGTTGTCAGGGCTCAGCAGCCCTGATATATCGGAGTGAGCATACAGGGGGAAGGGTATAGCCAGGCAGGATCAGTCAGGTATTTCAGGTGTTACAGGGGGCCAAATTACACAGCACAAGCACTGTGCTTTATAACATGTTTTTTTTTTTTGGGGGGGGGGGGGGGTTAACAAACACTTTAAATGTACATTATAGATATTTAAAGCTAAAGCTAAGGGAAAATTTAAAACTAACTTTGCAGTGCTGGGTCGCCCTACTGCAAGGGTTACTTACCTTATCCCTCGCTCCCACAGGCTTCCTACTTTTCATGTGACCAGTGCCTCTGATGAAAGGCCAAATCCTTTTCTCTTCAGCGGCTCACCTGTCGCATTCTGACATCATGACAACATCAGGTACAATGCAGAACCAGCAGACCTGCATTAAAGTGAGGATGCTGAGGGCCTGCCCACAAACCCAAAGCGTTAAAGCAAAGAAAGAAGCACTGGCTACAGGATTAGCAAAGGATTTAAAGGTACCCTAGACAAAAACAAGCATTAAACCCTTGAGTGCAGGGGAGCCCTAATGCTTTTTACTGGTACCCTAGACAAAATGAACATTCAACCCTTAATGCAGTGGCGGCTGGTGCTCAAAATTTTTGGGGGGGCGCAAACAAACAGCCTCACTGTGCCATCAAACGCTGCCACTGTGCCCATTAAATGCTGCCACTGTGCCCATCAAACGCTGCCACTGTGCCCCTCAAACGCTGCCACTGTGCCCCTTCAAGTGCTGCCAGAGTGCCCCTCTAATTGGAGGGAGTGCAATCAGCAGTGGGAAACACTGAAAGGGACAATACAAATAAGTACTAGGGACGGGTCATTAGACAGAGGTAATATACCTTGGTGCTGGCATTCTGCTACTAGAGTGGACATGTTTGATACAAAAAGGAATCGGAAACATCTGCTGGTCATAAATGTGCTAATAATATCCAGCTAAGGGAGATGCTTGAATCATGCTTGATCATGAAGTGGCTACCCAATACCAGACACCAGGGACCTGCAAATCAAGAAAGGGTTAACCATCCACATAGCTCAGTGAGTCACTGGTCATGAAAAGGGTGAAGCATACAAACATCTGGAAACCCCTGCCTAAAGCTGGCCATAGATTATACAATTTTTCTGGTTTAATTTCCTTTAGATTTACCTTCAACTATGTAGTGCAAGGACCTGCCTGATTGCATACAAATTGAAAGTGTTTAGGTTTGATCTCATATTATATGTTTTTTGTAAATCTAAAGGAAATATGTACAAGAAAATTGTATAATGTATAGCCTTAAGAAAGCATTAACAACAAGGTGCGACAAATGGGAGTTTTTAAGGTGCCAAATTATTCAGTTTGAAAAAATGCAGACATCATAAGGAGTCGTGGTTGTTACTGTGGGTCAATACTAGTGTTTTGTATTACTTTGTAACAACTAATCTATAGGTAGACGAAGCACTTGTGTAGACAGGGCAGCATGCACAATCAGGGAATATGCTGCTCAGCAGGGCTGCTGTTAGAAATCACGGGGCCCCCTACAACCTACCTGGCAGGGCCCCCCCCCCCCGGGAAATCAAATCGCTGAAATGCCATGGTCACAATGGCATGCTTTGCAGCCATGGCAGAAATAAGAGCCTTGCTACTGCTGCCTCATGACACCTGTTGTTGTTTTTTTTTTTATTGCTGAGTGGCAATTTTACATTGTGAGACCGCATTGCAGCTGTAAGCTAAGTATTTGGCTTCAAGGTGCAGAGCAGCCCCATTGAACTCAATGGGAAGTTTGACAGGTGGTGCTTCCTGTCAAATTCTGCAGCCTGCAGTACAAATGCCTCAGCTCTGAAGTAAAGCATCACAGCCATGGCATGTATGCTTATGTCGAAGAGGCTTGATCAAAAAAGGGCTGCTGACCATCTCCCTGACCGGAGTGTTCTGGTGGGGCGTCCCCTCGTCAGAACACAATAGAATAGCAGGGGAGATCACTGTACTAACATTGGATTGTTAGTAAAGCAGCTCTGACCTGAGGTGTCAGGTTTTTATTGTTCAGCCTGTGGGGTTTAGTAAAAAAAGTAAACTAGCAGTGTATACGAGACATTAGGCCACATTAACATTTGAGGTTACCTGAATGTGTGACAATGTACACAGGTAATGGGCAATTTGCAGTGCATTTTGGAAATGCACTAGACATGTGCATAGAACTTGTGGTGCCCAATAATTGTTAATGGCACCCTAAATGCAATGAGCAGACATGTGTTTTGTCTTGTGGCAAAGTTGCATGCCTTAACATTTTCTGCAGCCTCTATGATGTGTTTGTCACATATGGCAGCCCATTCAAGTGAACGGGTTACCCTATGTGTGAAAAACAAGAAAAAAAAAAAAGGAAAATGTGAGCAGGAATGTTTGTTACTGCTATGTGAAGTATAAAGGGACCTTAGGGATGGTATATAGAAATGGCTGGGCAGAGATTCCTGGCAGCTGGAGAGAGAGATGTGTCCACTGGCTTCTTGCTCAGCACTGCATTGACAGCTATCTGCAGTTCTAGGCTGGCTTCATAGTCACCTCTCTCCAAAATCATAAAGTTTTGTGACTTTTTCCAGCAGCAACCCCCCCCCCCCCCCCCCTCCCCCTCCCACACACACACACACACACACACACCCCCCCTCCAGCAGAAGCACTGCTCCATCCAAACCCTGGAGTTCAGTGAACACAGAGCAGTGAGAGCACGATCTGGAGGGAGGGAGATCAGAGGTCAGTACTGAGGAGGAGAAGCAAACTTCCTGCTCACACTGACCAGAGATAACATTGCCGAGTGGGAGTTTCAGGACCCGACAGAGACACAGGCAGACTGAGACTGCAGCTCACTTTACCACTTGCCAGTATGTAGAACTGATCCCTGCCCCTGCAGAGCTGCCTGAGGGTGAAAGTTGGCAGCTGCAAGGAGATCCACAAGTGTCAGAAGGCAGTTCAGCTGTCTGCAGGTTCCCGAGCCCCTCTTCTGAAGTGTACAGGAGATACAGTGTTTCATCCAAGGCGTGCTCCCCTGTACCACGAACAGCAATATCACTACAATAGCCATACAATAGACTTGATGACACATAAGTAACATGCAAAAAACTAAAAGAAGAGTTTGCCTACCGTCTGTGGAAAGAAGTCGGCCAGGACATCCTTGGTTTCTTTAACCCGGGGTCTTCTTCTCCCGCGCCTGTCTTTTGCTATGATTGGACGCCTAGCGTCCAATCACAGCGCCTGTGACTTCAGCCAATCAGGTTACAGGTAACAGACCTGGCAACCTGATTGGCTGAGAGGCGGGTCTGTGTTAGGGAAGCGATGTATTCGCTTCTCTAACACAATACTGTGTAATCAGCGAACGCACGGCCGTGCGCCCGCTGTTTACACTTAGGGAAGCCTATTAGAGCACACCGCTCTAATAGGGTCCCCTATTAGAGCTTACAGCTCTAATAGGGGCGCTTCCAGCAACACCCCCCCCACTGTAATTCAGATGCCCGGCGCCCGATCAGGGGCCGGACACCTGAATAGGGGGCGGCAGAGGTGACCAATAGATAGATTCATGCAATGCATGAATCTATCTATTGGTGATAGAGCGGTGCATACTGCACTGTGCCCGGCGCCCTTAAAGGGACATGTTTAAATAAATTTTTTTTTTTTTTTTAACTTTTTTTTTTTATTTTTTTTTATTTTTTTTTAACTGCAAGGAGGGGGGGGCGGCGCCCGGGCGCCCCCTATGGACGGGCCGCCACTGCCTTAATGTATAGGGGGACCCTACTGCAAGGGTATTTTTACATTTTCCCCACAGTTCAAAAAATCCTCTATTTATATCTTAAATTGTCATAAAACGTAGCTGAATTATTATTAAAAAATAACGACAGCTTTGTAAGCATAAAAGACTTGCTTCATGTGGTTACTTAAAACCTGTTACTGCTGGTTACATTTATAAAAATATAAATGTTTGGATCTTTGTTTCTTTCTCGTTGTACTTCAGGATAAAAATAAAATAAAAATAATCAGCGACCATATGGTTCAGTAGGCACTTTACCCTGCTTTGCTTTTGCATTAGCATTGCTGTTACTTAGCATGGCGTACTGCCAGTTTATAGGGGTACTTGTTGATTACTATATATGAGTAAGAATATTCATTTTTACTGAAAAAGAAGGTACAATTATTAATTGGCTATATGCAGAGATCATTTTTTTTTTTCTTTACAGCAAGATCCTGCTTTTTAATTAGACCAAAGTTATTTAACTTTCTTTCTTTACTTTTTAGTGCAGTTTAATAAGCTCGGTAACACTCAAAATATATGTAGGGTATGGAATTGGACACGGCTTTACTCAAATGGATTCAGTTTTGCCCATTAAATTTCATTTGGAGACATTTCCTGCAATAAAAAATCAGGCATTTCATATACCCCAAGAATAAAATTTACAAGGTCAGTCTAATCATTGTTGTGAACACGTCCTGAATACTAAAGATTCAATTAAAACTGTTAAAGATTCCGTATTCTTCATTGTGCAGCTATGCGAGGTAAGGAAACCGCTGAATTTTCTTTCATACAAGAGGAAAATAATTTTTCATACCGTCGCTTCTCTGCATAAATAAATACTGTTCTAAATTTCTGTTCTTCAGTAAACATTTTCAAAATGAAGGCTATAATGAAACCAAAGGCAACAGCTTATTCTACTGCCAAATTCTACAGATTGTATTATTAACGATAGAGCTACATGTGTGATTATTGATCACGCAACTAAAGAAAATTGCTCAACCAACCAAATATTTTAATGTTTGTTTAGACATTCTAGGAATACTTAAACACTATATTGTCAAAAGTATTGGGATTTAGGTTTAGGAGTGTGTCTATGGGATTGTTTGACCATTCTTCCAGAAGCACATATGTGAGGTCAGGCACTGATGTTGGAAGGGAAGGCCTGGCTCGCAGTCTTCGCTCTAATTCATCCCAAAGGTGTTCTATCGGGTTGAGGTGCAGGCCAGTCAAGTTACTCCACCCCAAACTTGCTCATCCGTGTCTTTATGGACCTTGCTTTGTGCATGTTGATATGCCTGATGAAGGAGCACGCGTGCTCCGAACGCGAGCTCGACCACGCCTCCCGGTCATCACCGCTGACGTGCTTGTTGTGTGACGGTCTTCAGCCTCGGAGCCTTGGGAACCACCGGAGCCGCCAGGAGCTGCTGACCACCACCACTGCCCAGCTGGACTACAAGAGCCCAAGCTACTTATGCCATGCACACAAATGTGAGTTGATCTTACTTTTATTAAACATTGGATTTTAGCTGACATGCTGCACTCAGAGTGGCGCCGCTCCTCTCTCTCTCACCCATACCCACAGAGTCGCTTCTGCTCTCTACAGCTGGCTGTCCACACTGATACAGACCAGAACCCCTAAGGCCCCTTTCACATTTATACGACCTGTCCCACGATTTGGGACTACAAAGTAGCATGACAAGTCTTTCCGCATGATTTCCAATGACAGCCATTCATATTAGTAGGACTTCAAGTTGTTCCGACTTCAAAGTAGTCCCCGCACTACTTTGGTCCGATTTTGATGCCACTTACACAGGCATTCCTTGAAATCGCGGCCAGGAATCGTGGCAAAATCGCTGTAAAAATCGCGCAACTTTGAAGTGTGAAAGGGGCCTAAACCCTGGTCTGGTCTCAGTAGTAAATTAACTTTGCCTACTGGCACACCTGAACCATGCAACTATTTCTATATAGCAGTAGCTGCGTTTCTAGCGCAACATCTTTTTAAAATTTCAATCAATAAAGGCAAATAGACCACTCTGTAAGTTCAGTTGCACTCATTTTCCCCAGAGCTTAGTAAATGTGGTGCTTTCCATCATCAAATTATGCTGTTTTATTGATTTTCCTTTCACCTGATTGGGTATGCTTTACAAAAGGAAGCTTCGTCACATTCACTAAGCTCCAGGGAAAATGAGTGCAACTGAACTTGCAAAGTGCAAGGTTGTGTTTGTCTTTAGGAAATCCACCCCATAGTGTACATAGAAAACAAAATACAATAAAATGATATGCCTGGCTTAGCACATCTCTTATAGTATGTTCCTCCCCAAGAAGATCAACGGTCATGCATTGCTAAAATGCACAGAATGCACAGAATGTCATCTATGGATGCTGTATTAAGCCCCAAAGGGACTGGTAGACTCATCTCCTATTTTTGGCAGCTAAAATAGCAATTGCTTGATGCTGCCAGAAGTCTGTGGTCCATCCTGACCTGGCTAAACACAGACATGTACAGACGCTACTGCGCATATGCGATTGCTGTCTGGATTTTAAGGGAGTGTTTGGATTGAGACATGCTCTCAGCTTGAACACTTGCTATCCTGTGTATATGCACTGCTGCTAACAAACTGCAAAGAGGAGACAATATTATACTATGTGGAGTCTTTTTGTCTCTCTATATACTCCGGCTCTGTGGCTTTTCTAAAACACTACGCCCTGATCAGCTGTGAAGTTCCTGGTGTGTATCTTCTGAGGCCACTGGGGAGCGACGTCGGGACATCTTTTCTGTGGCTCACAGATCCAACAAAGTGCTTTGTGACCTCCCTGAATAAGGGGAGTCGCTGGCTTTCTGGTAAGCTTTTATTTTATTTGTGGTGATGGGTATCATGCTGCCAAGCATTTGATCATCATTTTCTATACACCCCCTCTTCATGGGACTCCTTCTGTTGAAAATCAGCTGTATATGAACTTTTCTTTTTGTTTGCACTTGTGATATTATATTGCACATATGTTATGATTTATTTCATTTCAAACTGCACCAATTATTTCACAACTGCACTTTATTATATCATTTTTGGATGTATGCACATCACATGTGTTGTGTGATTCACATGAATTGCACTTTTTGCCCTAGCGCTGCACTTTTATTTAAAGAGGTGGTCCACCCGCACCAAAATTTTTAAAAGTCAGCAGCTACAAATACTACTTTAATAAATGGACACTTACCTGTTCCAGGTTCCAGCGGTGTCGGCAGAACGTGACGAGCGACAGCTCATCTCTCGGCTGCCCCGCCTCCATCCTCTGTCAGGGAATCAGGAAGTGAAGACCCAACGGCTTCACTGCCCGGTTCCCTACTGCGCATGCGCGAGTCACGCTGCGCATCTTTATTGGTCCCCGTTGTGTCCTGGGAACTGGTGTGTTTCCCAAGACACAACGGGAACCCTAGGATATGGGCAGGCATCTTCGGATAGGGGCGGGGCAGCTAGTCCCGGAAGTGGGTGCAGATACCTGTATTATACAGGTATCTGCACCCCCTCCCCCCTGAAAGGTGGCAATTGTGGCACCGGAGAGGGGGGAGGAATCCGATAAGCGGAAGTTCCACTTTAGGGTGGAACTCCGCTTTAAACATTTTTCTTTGTGCCTGTTATCTGGGTTATAGTGCTCAGCTGCTGGCTATTTTATGTACTAAGCGTTCATATCTCTTTACGCTTAAAGCGGAGCTCCACCCTAAAGTGAAGGGGGGGTGGGGTACAGATACCTGTATAATACAGGTATCTGCACCCACTTCCAGGCGTAGATAGCCACAGAATATGCGGGTATTTACGCCACTTCCTGTCATCCCCCGCTGTCTGCTGGGAAACACACAGATCCCAGAGACCGCAGGGAGCATCCTTATTGCGCGACTCACACATGTGCAGTAGGGAACCGTGAAGTGAAGCCTGAAAGGCTTCACTTTTCCCGATTCCCATACCGAAGATGGCGGCGGCAGCACCCGAGAGATGATCGACAGAACGACATCGCGGGCACGCTGGACGGGTAAGTGTCCATATTTTAAAAGCCAAGAGCTGCAGTATTTGTAGCTGCTGACTTTAAAAAAAAAAAATTTGCCCGGACTCCCTCTTTAAGACACATACACAGACTTAACATAGACTTAACTGAATCATGATCAATGATAAAATGATGAGTATATTAACCACTTCATTACCCGGCCATAGACATATGACGCCCACAAGGTGGATCTCCCATCCTGGGTGGGCGTCATATGACGTCCTACCATTCCCGGCTGCCTAGGTTGCGCGCGCCCGCGGCATCGCTCGGGACCCGGTGCGCGTGCCCAGCGGCCGCGATGTCCGCCGGGCACCCGCGATTGCCCGTGAAAACAGCGGGACCGTGGAGCTGTGTGTGTAAACACACAGCCCCACGTCCTGTCACTGGAGAGGAGACCGATGGTGTGTTCCCAGAACAGAGGAACACCGATCGGTCTCCTCCCCTTGTGAGTCCCCTCCCCCCACAGTTAAAATCACTTGCAGGGAACATACATTAACCCCTGCAGCGCCCCCTAGTGTTAACCCCTTCCCTGCAAGTCACATTTACACAGTAATCAGTGCAATTTTATAGCAACGATCTATGTAAATGTGAATGGTCTCAAAAATGTGTCAAAAGTGTCCGAAGTGTCCGCCGCAATGTCGCAGTCACGAAAAAAAAAATCGCAGATTGCCGCCATTACTAGTAAAAAAAAAAAAAATGCAATAAATCTATCCCCTATTTTGTAGACGCTATAACTTTTGCGCAAACCGATCTATATACGCTTATTGCGTTTTTTTTTTTTTTACCAAAAATATGTAGAAAAATACGTATCGGCCTAAACTGAGTAAAAAAATTGTTTTTTTAAAAAAAATTGGGATATTTATTATAGCAAAAAGTAAAAAATATTGTTTTTTTTCAAAATTGATGCTCTTCTTTTGTTTATAGCGCAAAAAATAAAAAACGCAGAGATGATCAAATACCACCAAAAGAAAGCTCTATTTGTGGGGAAAAAAGGACGTTAATTTTGTTTGGGTGCGACGTCGCACGACCGCGCAATTGTCAGTTAAAGCGACGCAGTCCTAAAACGCAAAAAGTGCTCTGGTAAGGAAGGGGGTAAAATCGCCCAGTGCTGAAGTGGTTAAACAATACTGTACACAAAACAGATCCAGTACAACTTTATTACATAACCTTTATTGCCCTGATGCCCAACCAGTGCCCTTTTAGCACGTTTTGTGTGCCCTATTGCCCTCTTTATAGAAGTGATCTCTAACAGTCTCATGTAATGCATCTCCAATCTGGATGGCCAAAAAATGGATGGCCGATAACAAGCTAGGCCTTAATGAAGCAAAGACTGAGGTGATGCTGGTGGGCCCTCAATCAACCACCAATTTTCTCTTGGCCTGGCCCACTTCATTCTGCCCCATCCCAACGCCGGAAAACCAGGTCAAGAACCTAGGTATCATCTTTGATCCCTGCCTGTCATTTATACCTCATGCAAAACTCTGTATCAAAAACTCCAACTTCTATATACAGAGACACTCCGGAAAATTAAAGATCTGTTTTCGCACGAAAACCGGCTAACTCTTGTACAGGGCCTTGTGCATTCCCGGTTGGATTGCTCTAACATCTTTTTTCTTGGACTTCCATTGAAGTGGCAAAGAAAATTGCAAGCAACTCAGAACCAAGCTGCTCGCCTGGTCTCCGGATCCGCCAGAACAGACCACATCTCTCCCGTGCTGGCAAAAACTGCACTGGCTTCCTATCGCCAAACGAGTACTATTCAAGGCAATGTGCTATATGTATAGGGCACACCGGAAACTGGGCCCAATTTATCTGTCTGAATGGGCCTCTCACCATGTACCCTCTAGACCACTTCAATCGGCCAACTTACTTCTCACAGAACCGACAATCAGCAGACTAAAATTTACTGGTAACAGACGCCTGGTTACAAAGGGCAATGAGCTGTGGAACTCCTTTCCAGCGTCTCTAAGGTCCTTACCTTCCCTCCTGAGTTTCAGGAAGGGTTAAAAAACCTTCTTCTTTATCCAAGTTTTACGGATAATCTGATGAAGAATAGGAATCGTGAAAAACATGGATTTTGTATGCTTTTTCCTCTCTCATCTGGAGTGTTAGCCCCTCCCCCTCCTCATTTTTTTCTCTGTTTTACTTTACCTCTTTCATATTGGGCACCCTAGGCTCCTTTTTTAACGTTCTATTGGAAATCTCAACTTGATTTTAGGGTCTCTGTGCGCCTAGACAGGCTCCTAATGGAGCGCATTCGGCGCAGTACAAATCCCATATCAAATCAAATCTATGATTTTCTTGAAGCATTTTCCGAGTCTCCAACAACTCCGGTTGACTAGAGGTTGAGTCACATTATCATGACACACTTCCACCCACACATTCAACCCGGAAGTCAAGCCTTCACAGAGCCAGCGGCTGTATGAACTAATCAGGCGGATGTCACGGATTTACTTATACCTGCTGTTCACCAGGACATTAGGCACTCATACATGTGAGTTGAATTACCTTTTATTTTTTTTGGAATAAAAAGCTCTTTATCAACGGTACTGCGCAATGAGGCTTTTTCTATTATATCTATTTATATGAAGAACATTCACCGCAGCTAATCATCGGACAAGAGGACATCCACAGGGGTCGCCCCACACGCGCATTGGAATCATCCATCTATTGTTCAAGTCACAGCACTGGATACTGTTCCACTAGCACGAGCACCTTTTTTTTCACTGGTGACTGTTTTATTTTTATTAATTGTTACCAGTGTATCACCTATATTTATTACCGGTACGTCATTTTTTAGCATTTAGCACAGTTTACTTTTTATTACTTTATTACTTTTTTATTACTTCTATTACACAGCACAAGCAGATTCCGAAAATAGCCGAAGATGAATGGCGCCTGCGCCGTGAGTCCAGGTTCAAGCCCCACCATCCAAGTGGACATAGAGTTAGAATCCAAAAGAGCCAAACGCAGCGAGGCCGTGCCAGAAGCGTGGCGAGCGAAGCGAGCCCCTGAGGGGCCCTCTAACTATTGGCAGCCCTATGTCCACTTGGATGGTGGGGCTTGCATCTGGACCCACGGCACAGGTGCCGTTCATCTTCAGAGATTTTCAGAATCTCCTTGTGCTCCGTACTGCGCAAGCGCTGCGCCTGCGCAGTACGGGGCGGACAATAATTGATAGGCGGACATTTTCCGACAGAACACCGGCAGCACTCATGCACACCCAGACCATGACACTCCCACCACCATGCTTGACTGTAGGCAAGACACACTTGTCTTTGTACTCCTCACCTGGTTGCTGCCACACATGCTTGACACAATCTGAACCAAATAAGTTTATCTTGGTCTCATCAGACCACAGGACATGGTTCCAGTAATCCATGTCCTTAGTCTGCTTGTCTTCAGCAAACTGTTTGCAGGCTTTCTTGTGCATCATCTTTAAAAGAGGCTTCTTTCTGGGATGACAGCCATGCAGACCAACTTGATGCAGTGTGCGGTGTATGGTCTGAGCACTGACCTCCCCACCCCTTCAACCTCTGCAGCAATGCTGGCAGCACTCATACGTCTATTTCCAAAAGACAACCTCTGGATATGGCGCTGAGCACGTGCACTCGACTTCTTTGGTCGACCATGGCGAGGCCTGTTCTGAGTGGAACCTGTCCTGTTAAACCGCTGTATGGTCTTGACCACCGTGCTGTAGCTCAGTTTCAGGGTCTTGGAAATCTTATATCCTAGGCCATCTTTATGTAGAGCAACAATTATTTTTTCCAGATCCTCAGAGAGTTCTTTGCCATAGGGTGCCATGTTGAACTTCCAGTGACCAGTATGAGAGAGTGAGAGCGATAACACCAACTTTAACGCACCTGCTCCCCATTCACACCTGAGACCTTGTAACACGGCTAATGGCTAATTGGGCCCAATTTGGACATTTTCACTTAGGGGTGAACTCACTTTTGTTGCCAGCAGTTTAGACATTAATGGCTGTGTGTTGAGTTATTTTGAGGGGACAGCAAATTTACACTGTTATACAAGCTGTACACTCACTACTTTACATTGTAGCAAAGTGTCATTTCTTCAGTGTTGTCACATGAACAGGTATAATAAAATATTTACAAAAATGTGAGGGGTGTACTCACTTTTGTACTGTGTGTGTGTGTATATATAAATGTATATATATATATATATATATATATATATATATATATATATATATATATATATATATATATGCATGCTCCAACTTTGGAGACACTTAAAATTTATAGAGTTAGGACTGCAGTACACTGGAGTGCCGTGAAGTGGCCCTGCAGCTTACTCATATATTTGGAAATGTGTGCAAACTTGGTTTTAATGTGAACTGTTAGAATTTGGTTTGTTGCTGGCTGGTAAGTAAGCTGGGAATTTTTCTTTGTTGTTTTTGACATGCATCGCCCTTCCATGTGCTTCTAGCTGCAAAGGCCAGTTAGAGGTTGGGGTCTCAGCCATTTGTTTGTACAGCTCTGGGGATGGGGTGTTGTAAAGTTTGACGCTTGGTTCACACCTTAGAGTTTTTGCGTGCCGTGTTTGCGCTGGCACAGCAGCTCATTCAAGTGAATGGGCTGCTGTGCCTGCATTTCTTCAAAAAAAAGGTGCATGCACCTTTTCAAAAATGTGACCCGCATGGTCTTTTTGACCATGCGATTTCCCTACGGCTTCCGCGCACGCCCTGCAAATCTGCATGCGTGGGGTGCTATTGAGAATAAATCAGAGCCATGCTTGATTCCGCAGAGCAGTGTGTTTTCACAGCAGGTGCGGGAATCGCTGTGATTCCTGCAGCCACAAGCACAGATGTGAACCGAGGGTCAAGGGGTAAAGGAGGTAGGGTAGGGTAGGGGGACAGAGGGTATGAGAAGGGGAGGGAACCAAGCGAAGTGTCCACGATTGTGTGCAATATATATATATATTTTTTTACAATTTTGGTTAAGGTGTTCAGTCACTTCAGTGAAGGAGTGTGTAGAGTTAAAAAAAAGGTTTTAAAAGATTACCCTCTACTCAAAACCTCTTGGGACTGCATGCCCTAGTGACTATGTGCTTATAATCACTTGTATCCGGTCAAAAGGTAGCAAAAGAAAAATTGCTTCCACTACCTCTGATGCGACTTATTTGGAGCACTTAGCTGCTATCCACAATTATCACTGTGATTACCTGCACACCCGGTGGAGCAAGTAATGGACACCATTCCTCTAAATAACCAGTGGAGCGGCCATTACTCACTCATGTGTAATCCCTAGGCCTGCACTTTGCCTTCCCTGCAAATTCTATAACTACACAATGTAACAGAACATATTAAGTATTTTTTTTTTTTTTTTTTTTGATTGCTCAGTGTGATCTTTTTTTTGTTACCTGGATGTTGGCGATTGGCGAGTCTTCTGCTCTTCACTTTATTTTCTGGTTTGAGTCCTTCTTCAGGTGTCCATGTCAGTTCTTGCCTGATGTGAACACTTCCTATTGGATGGGCTGTGGTGGGGTCCTCTCAGGTTTGAGGAAAAGATGGACATCAGCAAAGCAGAGTGGAGAGGACCTGAGGTCTCAGAGGGGCCTCAGTGTTCCCCTGATAAGGGACAATGGCTGTGTGGGACCTGGATAGGGGACTTAGGTGAGTATATCTGCACAAGGTAAGGGGAGAAAAAGGACTAAGCCTCCGTACACACGGTCGGAAATTCCGACCACAAAATCTGTCAGAATTTTTCCAAAGGATTTTGTCCGACACTGGTGTTGCATACACACGGTCGGACAAAGTTGTCGGAAAATCTGATTATTCTGAACGTGGTGACGTTCGTTGCGTACGACGGAACTACGTAGAGGCTAGTAGCCAATAGCTTTGGTCTCGTAATTTGATCTGAGCATGCGTGGCACTTTGTCTGTCGGAATTCTCTACACACCGGAAAAAGTCTGATCGGATTTTGTTGTTGGAAAATTTGAGAGCAGGATCTCAAATTTTTTCTGTCTGAAATTCCGACGTAAAAAGTCCGATGGAGCCCACACACGGGCGGATTTTCCGACAACATGGTCCGATCGGACATTTTCCGTCAGAATTTCCGACCGTGTGTATGGGTCATTATAGAGGCAGGTGAAAAGGAGGGCTGGTAGAAAAAAAAAAAAAAGGTTTTGCCCAGAGTGGGGCTTTAATTTTTTTTCATTTTTAACCGTTCACAGAAATTATTATTTGATTTTTATAACCTCATATCGAATATCTTTATCTCTTCCTTTTAATCCGCTAAGCCCAATATGAAACTAATTCCCCAAAAATATGTTTCCTGATTTCCATTTAATTCCATCTTCATTATATGAAGATACCAAAAGTCTCCATCTCCATAGAGACATAATGGCTGCTTTCAGAGCATGAGCTGATTAAATTCCATACAGTGTCTTATTACCGCAAAATACGTGTGACTCACGGCTCTGCCATTGTTTCGCTGTCACTCTATTTTTGCTTTGCTCCCTGTACTGGATGCTATTTTTTACCCTAATCAGTTTTTTTTTTTTTGTTGGGTGGGGGGGATAATTGCTCTATAAAATGCTCTTTGAAAATGTCACTGAACGAGCGATACATCGGCTCCCTTTCACAACCGCGTCTTAATTGCTAATATTTTGAAAATTCATGGATTTTCTGTTAAAATACGCTATCGTTTCTCTTCCTGCAAAAAGAAGAAAAAAAAAGTATCTTGTCATGCTGAGCTCGGTGTGTGGCTTTTTCTTTTTTTCGTTACAAAAATGAATGCCCATTATTTATACAACTCCAAAAAAAGACAGTACAAAGTGCGTACAATAAACATAATGTTGTGACGGAGAAGAGAAAGGGAGGTAGACACTGGAAGTGTTATTTTAATGGAAACTAAAGTATGCAGGCTCCCATTATGGCAATGATAGTTGTCTTGCCGTCATGCATATCCAGTGGCTGTAATGTTTTCTGAGTCATCGACTTTGCACATTACAGTGATATTAAGGATATTTTTTTACCAATGATATTGCACAGAGTGGTCCCTTACTTCCTTTGAAGGTCCCCTGCCGACAGTGTCAGCATCTTCTTCCTCCCAAGGATATTTTTTTTTACCAATGATATTGCACAGATCAGTAACTTACCTCCTTTGGCAATCACCTGCTGGTGCTGCTGCTAGCATCTTCTTTCTCCAAGTGCCCCCTTAGAAAGCCATGTACTATGGGGGCACATGCGCCAGCGCACTCCTGACATGCTGGTAAAGCATGCACCCGCTTCCTCTTCACATCGGCTAAACTGGCAGCAACAGGAGCTATTGCTCCCGCTGCTTTCAGTGGGGTTGATTTACTTAGTGATACTAAAGTCTTGTTTTTTTTTTTTTTTAAAAATAATAAACCTGTTTTACTTACCTGCTTTGTAAAATGATTTTGCACAGAGCAGCCTGGATCCTCCTCTTTTCGGGTCCTTCGCTGGCATTCCTGGCCCCTCCCTCCTGTAGAGTGCCCCCACAGCAAGCACTTTGCTATGGGGGCACCCAAGCTGAGCTGCAGCTCCGTGTGTCCATTCACACACAGAGCCGCAGTCCGGCCCCGCTCCCTCTCGTTCCTGATTGGCTAACTGACTTTGACAACAGCAGGAGCCAATGGCGCTGCCGCTGTGTCTCAGCCAATCAGGAGGGAGAGTCCCGGATGGCCAAGGCACTCGTGTACATCGCTGGATAGAGATGGGGCTCAGGAAAGTATAAGGGGGTTTGACGGAGGCTGCTGCACACAGGTGTTTTAATGCATTGAATGCATTAAGATAAAGAACATTCTGCCTTTACAACCACTTTAAGGCAAATAGACTGGGCACTTTGCAAAGTGCAGTTACACTCTGCAGTGGCTCCAGAGCTTAATAAATAAAGTAAAGCTTCACTTTGCAAAGAATACCCAATCACATGCAAGGAAAATTTAAAAAAAAAAAAAAGCTTTTTTTGCTTGCACATGATTGGATGATGGAACTCTACAGAGCTTCTGCTCATTTACTAAGCTCTGGAGCAACTGCTCTTATGTAGTGCAACTGCAAAGTGCACAGTCTGTTTGCCTTAAAGTGGCTGTAAAGGTATTTGCCTTTAGTAAATCAACCCCAGAGTCTCTGAGTCCAGGAAGAGAGAGAGCAGTGCTGCAGCTGATACATCGCTGGATCGGTGACAGGAGATAGGTGTTTAGGGATAGGGGTGAGCAGAACAGGTCATTTTTTATTTTTTTTACCTTAATGCACTGAGTTTAGAACCGCTTTATTGATCTCTGATTTTGATGATCTGTCTACTTTTTGAAGCCACAGACAGGGGTAGGCAACCTTTTGAGCACAGTGTACCCTCTTCTCATCTATGATATGCAGAGTGGTGAAAGCAAGCAGAGATGAGACACATCTACCTGGCCTGGCACACTCATCCTGCTGATCCACCTCTCACATTCAGCCCACGTGCTTGTATGTGATAAATATGATGTATGTGATGGATACGCAATGATGAGTTCAGGTCAGGGATATTTTTTGAAAGCAGTGGGCTTGTGTGCAGGATCATAACTTGGACACCCGCATCTGAGAAAAAGTGTGGCGCTCTGCGAGTTGGGTGTGATTTTCATTGCGCTGAATACTGGCTGTGGCTTAAAGGGACACAGGGTGTAGGGGTTCAGTAGTAAGTGACACAAAGGTTCAGGAATAATTTCAACAAAGTTCCCAGAAGCTCAACAGTAATTCCGCAAACTGTCACCTGATTGTGGTTTTCGCAATCACAGTGGAATCCTTTCTTTATGAGATTGGTAGCGGCAACCAAGCGACTCATCTTCCTCCCAGACGGTGGACGGGGCTAGCAGGACTGTGATTGGCTTTAGCAGTGGCCAATCACAGTCCTTCTCCTCCTGGAAACAGGGACCTCCCCCCTAGAAGAACTACACCAAATCACTTCCCCATCACAAAAGCTGACGATCGCAGCTACAGAAAAGTTAGAGAACCAAACAATGTTTCCCATCTTTTACAATGTGTGGGGGCGCAGTGCCTCCCCCTCAGTGCAGGTGCGGTGTGAGGAAATCGAAATTGGAATGCATTAGTGTCTCACATCTCCCTGTGCTGCTGCTGGGGAGGGAGTCGAGTTCCGGCAAAAGAGGCTTTGAGTGCTGCTTGCGGCACCAGTGCCAGGGGTTGCCTACCCCTGCCCTATACTGTATCTAAATGCTACACTGTAAAAAATATTGTGCTGGGTCTACTCAAAAAAAATTGAGGCAACTATTTGCATCAGTCAACTAAACCTATTTTTGTCTGACTCATTAGACTTTTCATGTTTTCAACTTTGTTGTTTAAAGTAAAGCCAACTCAATTTTTTGCAGTTTATAGACCATATTGTTTTAAGTTAAGAATACATACCTTAACTTGTCTGAACTATAGTTTTAAGTAAAGCCAACTACATTTTTCCAGTTTATAGACCATAGGTTCAAGTAAAGCCAACTTAGTTTTTCCAGTTTATAGACCATAGGTTCAAGTAGAGCCAACTCAACTTTTCCAGTTTCTAGAAAAGGTTAAGTTAGGAACACATACATTAACTTATTTATTTCAAGTACTTATATAGCACCATCAATTTACGGAGCGCTTTACATATACATTCACATCAGTCCCTGCCCTCAAGGAGCTTTCAATCTAAGATCCCTAAATCACATTCATACATACACATACTAGGGCCACACAATCTGTATCTTCCCCCTCAGAGAACCGGGATCTCTGTGTTTACACACAAAGATCCCGGTTTTAGCCGTGTCATGAGCGATCGTGGTGGCCCTAGTGGCAACAAAAAGAAGCAAAGTAACATGGCGGCGATTCGCACAGCTGAGCCATGTTGCCGCAGTACAACTGCAGCGGCTGGTCGGCAAACGGTTAAAGCAGCACCAAATGTGATATAAAAATAAATAAAAATGTGATATAAAATAAATAAAAAGAAAAAAATGCCTCTTTCTCAGCTAACAAATCAAACTGAAACTGTATTTACAGTATACAGTATCTGTAAAGAACATAGAATACAGAGTGTATTAACTTTTTTTAAGCCTTTTAGGAAAGTAATTTGCACTTTAACCACTTCAGCCCCAGAAGGATTTGCCTCTTTAATGACCAGGAGATTTTTTGCGATACGGCACTGCGCCGCTTTAACTAACAATTGCGTGGTCGTGCGACGCTGTGCCCAAACAAAATTGACGTCCTTTTTTTCCCACAAATAGAGATTTCTTTTGGTGGTATTTGATCACCTCCGCAGGCTTTATTTTTTGCGCTATAAACAAAAAAAGACCAACAATTTAAAAAAATATATATATTTTTTTACTTTCTGCTATAATACATATAAAAAAATATATATAAAAAAAAACGAATTTATTCATCAGCCGATATATATTCTTCTAAATATTTTTGGCAAAAAAGAATAGGCGTATATTAATTGGTTTACGCAAAGTTATCTCATCTGCTAACTATGGGATAGATTTAGGGACTTTTATACAATTTCTATTGTTTTTACTGGTAATGGTCGCGATCTGTAAATTTTAGCGGGACTACGACATTGTGGCAAACAAACCTGACCCAAAATTACACTTTTTTGGGGACCAGTGACATTATTACATAGATCAGTGCTATAAAAATGCACTGATCAATGTATAAATTACACTGGCAGGAAAGGGTTTAACACTAGGGGGCGATCAAGGGGTTAAGTGTGTTTCCTAGGTGTGTTCTAACTGTAGGGGGGTGGGCCACCAGGGACATGACAGAGATAGCTGTTCCCGATCAATGGGAACAGAAGATCTCTGACATGTCATCTGGCAGAATGGGGAATCGCATTGTTTACATAGGCAGATTTTCATTCTGCCTCTGTATACCGCGATTGTGGGTCGCCGGCTGACATCGCGCACGCAACTCCTGTGCAATGACTGGCGTACACCTACGGCTGGTCGGCAAACGGTTAAAGTGTGCACTTTTAAGATAGATTCCCCACATCTAGCTCTAAAAATATCTATAAAACTGACTATCATCCAATCATGTGCAAGCAAAAATGCTGTTTTTTTTTTTAATTTTCCTTGCATGTGATTGGGTATCCTTTGCAAAGTAAATCTTTACCTCATTTGCTAAACTCTGGAGCAAATGCACTTGCATAGTGCAACTGTCTTTTTGCCTTTAGTAAATCAACCCCATTGTTTTTAGTGAAGCTGAACTGAAGTCTTACCTTTAGTCTTGCACAATTGTACAGGCTCCTCTCCTATACTGAAATGCCTTATCCTGAATTCAGTTCATACTGTTAGCTTCTCGCAAGAAGCTGCAGCAAATCATGCAGAGTCAACCTCATTTCCTGGCTGGAGGACATCCAGCATCATCGATCTCTGAAAAATCTGAATACCTCTAATTTGGGATTTTTCAGGCAATATATAAAAATAAAAAAGATTTAATACAAATTATTCAACATGATTAAAAATTCCAAAATGTTGGAGACATTACAAAGCACATATAGGGGGTTATTTACGAAAGGCAAATCCACTTTGCACTGCAAGTGCACTTGAAAGTGCAGTCGCTCTAAATCTAAGTGGTAGATCTGAAATGAGTGGAAGCTCTGCTGATTTTATCATCCAATCATGTGCAAGCTAAAATGCTGTTTTTTCTTTTCCTTGCATGTCCCCCTCAGATCTACAGCGACTTTACTTCCAAGTGCACTTGCATTGCAAAGCAGATTTTCCTTTAGTAAATAACCCCCATAGTGTATCATAGTATTGCACCAATGACCATCCTGAAGTGGTATTTCCCAACTACTTGCGAGTAGACCATCCCTGCATGTTGTGGATGGCAATAGGTAGTGGGAACACAATAAAATGCCCAATTTTTGGTAAAATATAAAACATGATGTAATGCCGAATAAATAGATACCTAACGTGTCACGCTTTAAAATTGTGCACGCTTGTGGAATGGTGACAAAGTATGGCAATGCTCTAAAAGCCTTTACAGATTACCAGTTTAGAGCTTAACAGGAGGCCTGGCCCTAGAATTATTGCTCTCGCTCTAACGCTCGTTCGTGGTGATCCCTCACATGTGGGGTTTGATCACCGTTTACATATGTGTGTGGGGGATGGGGGACGCTTTCTTTACTTTTACTAATAGACCCCAGATCTCTCCTCTGCTCTCAAAAGCATTTGATCAAACGGAGATCGGTTTGATTAGATGCTTTACAAGCCAGTTATGGCTTGTAAACATCAAACTGCTTCCTTGACGCTTCTGGTTTCTTAAATCACAGAGTCCACTCTCAGTCCAGTCTCTCAGTCCACAATTGCACAAAGCGGCAGTTTCCGCACCCTGTAGGAGTGATCGAGCGGCTGTAGAGCCACTGCATTACTTCTACATTAGAGCCAATCCATAGCTGAAAGTTTTAGTATGAGGATCATAGTTGCAGCCCTGATCCCAGTACAGCCACTTCAACCCGAGGACGTACGGGTGCATCCTAAGGGCATGAAGTGGTTAAAGCTGAACTTCAGCCAGGCATAAACGAGACAAATTAACACCGCTGATCGCACAGGAGAGCCTGCTAAAGGCAGCAGGTGGCGGCGGTGGGTGGGGCCTTCCGCACCCTGTAGGAGTGATCGAGCAGCTGTAGAGCCACTAAATCACTTCTACATTAGAGCCCATCGCTAGCTGAAAATTGTAGTATGATGATCATAGCTGCAGCTCTACTCCCGGTACAGCCACTTCAACCTGAGGATGTACCAGTACGTCCCAAGGGCATAAAGTGATTAACTTTATGAAACTTCAGGCAGAGATAAAAGACGCAAATTAACACAGCTCTATCTATAGTAATTCATCATTAAATGTATTTTTTCAAGGCCGCCAACATTGGTACCTGAATTTAATATGGCATCCTACACAGCAGAGCAGCACAAAGGCCTAATCAATTGTACTGCAGTGTTCATGTGCTAACAAGGGACATGCTGATATGATGAGAGAGCAGAGTGACAAGAGAGCTCTCCAGTCTGCTGCTTCTCCTTTCACTGTCCAGTCACTGGATGGGGAAGAGCCAAGACCTATATTACTGAAGTGCAGCAGAGAGAAATCAGTTCCGCCCTGCTAGATGGGGATGCACTGTGTAAATCTCAGGATTAGATGGAGAGAAATACAAATCCTTTGGAAGGAAAAACAGCTCCTATTTTATGTATTTCATCAGTGTGGTTAGTTGTTTGCCTGGAGACTGGAGTTCAGCTTTAAATAGAAATAGCTGCAATCCTGACTTAGCTGGCACCCAACCTGCGGCCCTGATCATTTAACAGCGCGCTGCCCGTTCCACATTGCTGGTGATGCGTGTTTTTCCTGCGGTGTGCTATACCCCTCTGTGCCTAACATTTGTCAAGCCTAATGTCTGCTAACCTTCACAACGCAGGTCACCTGACAGCGTCAGCCATTTTGAGCTTCCGTGAATCCTATTGATTCTCTGTGTACATAAATAACATGTGACGAGAATATTAATGAATCTTCCCATTTCTCTCTTAGTTTTCTCTTGAAAGCGGCAACAACCATTTTTAACCCATCGCTGTCCTTCCTGTCAGAGGATATTTTCCTGGAGGGTTTCAATTTCCTGTTTTCTCAGAATTCCATTAACACAATGTCAATGTAATTCAGCACATGTCTCTAACAGACAATGTCCTTATCTTCCCCTTTCTACTAGAGTTTAATTAATTTTTTACTTCAGGGAGGTACCATTTAAGGTGGAACTCCAGGCAAAACGTTTTAGACAGTGTTAGAGCCTCTATCATTGTCTGTAGCACCATTGTATCGTCATTTCCTGTCATATAGGAGGAAAGTTTTTTAAACAGACAGAGGGACAGCTCCAAAAAATGTTTTTGGAGTGTTGACTAGTTAGTGGATGAATTAATTTGCTAAGTTTTAGTGCCGGAGGACAAAGGAGACGCCGAAAGTCTCCGAAGATGAACAGCGCCTGCGCACTTAATAGTACATTCTGTCACATGCCCCCCGATGTTGTAAAACAGCACTTTGTAAGAGGGCCCCTTGCGGGCTCGCTTCGGGCACGGCCTCGCTTCGTTTGGCATATTTATATTCTAACTCTATGTCCACTTGGATGGTGGGGCTTGAACCTGGACTCAGGGCAGAATGTACTATTAAGTGCACAGGTGCCGTTCATCTTCGGAGACTTTTGGCGTCTCCTTTGTCCTCCATAGTGCGCAAGCGCAGTATAGGGCGGACACTCTCCGATGGGGGACATTTATCGACAGGCCACCGGTTCACACAGGGGCAGCTTCAAAGTCGCCCGACTCTCGTCCGACTCCGAAGCCGCCCCGTTTAGCGCGGCTTGCCAAACGACTTCTGTATATGCAAGCCGCTCTGAAGTTGCCCCAAAGTAGTACAGGAACCTTTTTCTAAGTTGGAGCGACTTGAGTCGCTCCTATTAGAATGGTTCCATTGTGAATTCATGGAGCGCGACTTGTCAGGCGGCTAAGTCGCCATACAGGTCACCCCTGTGTGAACCGGCACTTAAAGTTATTGTAACCTTTTTTTTTTTTTCTTTTACTAACAGGTTCTACTCACCTGCTCTGTGCAGTGGTTTTGCACAGAGCAACACCAATCCTCCTCTTCTCAGGTCCCCTGACGGCACTCTGGGCCCCCCCCTTGAATGCCCTTATAGCAAAGAGCTATGTCTGCTTTGTCTGCGCCAATGAGGATGGAGAGAAACTAGAGAGCCTCTGGTCTCGTGCACATTGCTGGGTCGAGATCCGGCTTCATCAAGCTAATTACATTTTTATTAAAACCTTTTCATTGCGGCACAGTGGTGTAGTGGGTAGCACTCTCACCTAGCAGTAAAAAAGAGAGGGTCGCCGATTCAAATCCCAACCACGACTCTACCTGCCTGGAGTTTGCATGTTCTCTCTGTGCCTGTGTGGGTTTCCTCCGGGACCTTAGATTGTAAGCTCCTTGAGGGTAGGGACCGATGTGAATGTAAAATGTATATGTAAAGCTCTGCGTAAATTGATAGTGCTATACAAGTACCATAAATAATAATACCTTAAGCCGATTACAAACTAATAGTTTTCTTTTGTTCAACCCAGCAGGGCTGAATGAAAAAACTGACGGCTTAGGAGAAGCCGCTGTACAAACAATCCAATGTTAGTACAGCGATCTCCCCTGCTGTGCTATTGTGTTCTGACAGGGGGATGGACCCCCGCCAGAACACTCTGGTCAGCGCTCAGTCGGCAGACCTTTTTTGGTCACGCCCATTCGGCCGGGTTAGGGAAATTGCCCGGTACCGCCGAATATAATTAGGTGGGAGCACTGGGACCTATGGGAGAGTTTGCCAATTTACCTCCCCATATGGCGCTCATGATGTTCTGATACCTTCCTGTCTTGGGTGGGACTGCATCGGTCTGGGCTGTCGGTCAGGGTTGTGACGGAAAGCCAGTGGTGAATGTGCCCCTGAAGTTGCAGTTCAGGGGTGCCGTATATTCACTGTGATGCAAGTCACTTTGAGTTATGGCACCATGGTCACTTCACCACAACACACGTTTTTCGCACCTGCCTCTAGGGCCGAGCCTTTTGGCTAGGACCAGAGGAATTTTTGATTCCTGGCCGGAGGGCCGGCCATTGTTTGGCACAATGGTCACTTTCACTCTCTCCCACTTCCTTCTCCCCCACTTTCTTTTTATTTATACCCCATTGTTTGTCACTTTTTTGTACTTTTTTGTTTGGTGTATACACGTTTGTCACTGTGTGATGAGTAGGGTGTGGGTCCTCGGGCCAACCCTGAAAGTCCTGGGATGGGGGTGGACATGGCCTTCTGGCTTAGTTCACCTTCTTTCATGGGGTATCCCTTTGGGAGAGCCCCACCTAGTACTTGGGTGGGTCTGTTTCAGCAGACCCTCCAGAGAAAGGGGTCCGTCTGGTTTCTGCCAGTCGGACCAAGTGAAGTACGCCCCGGGGGATCAGGGTAAGGTCCTTCCCTAGTGGAGGGCAGTGTAACACCCGTTGCATGTTTTGTGTCTCACTCTTTATGTGTGCACTTTTTTTGGCAACGGGTGGAGTTTTTGGGTGTGTTTTACACGCCACAGGATTTAAGAAAAAAAAAAAAAAAAAAAAACGCTTTGGAATCGGTGTTCAGTTGATTGGCCAGAATATTAATTTATTCTGGCCATTGAAATGATAACATGCTCAAGTGCTAAAAGCATCTAGCGTTACTGTGTGTTTAGACATGTGTACAGATGTTTACCCGCGTTTAGGCGCATCATGCCTTTTTTTATACTCACAAGCTCCTCTCCTGAACGCACAAGTGATGGTGTTTTTTCTGCTTCTGAACTCTCCTGCCTCTAAACTCCTGTAAATGAACATAGTGTGCATGGAAACATAGAGGTTGATTTACTAAAGGCAAATAGACTGTGCACTCATTTTCCCCCGAGCTTAGTAAATAAGCAGAAGCTTTGTTTGACTTCCATCATTCAATCATGTGCAAGCAAAAATGCAGTTTTTTTTTTGTTTTTTTTTTCTTGCACATGATTGGGTACTCTTTGCAAAGTGAAGCTTTGGGGTTGATTTACTAAAGGCATATAGACTGTGCACTTTGCAAAGGCAATTGCACTCTGCAAGTGCAGTTGCTCCAGAGCTTAGTAAACAAGCAGAAGCTCTGCTGACTTCCATCATCCAATCACGTGCAAGGTAAAGCTTTATATTGAAAAGAATACCCAATCACGTGCAAGGAAAATGGAAAAAAAAAAAAAAAACAGCATATTTACTTGCACATGATTGGATGATGGAAGTCAGCAGAGCTTCCCCTCGTTTACTAAACTCTGGAGAAACTGCACTTGCAGAGGGCAACTGCTTGCAAAGTGCAGTCTATTTGCCTTTAGTAAATCAACCCCATAGGTTAACACGGAAGCTCAAATGCCTGTAAAAGCAGCCCTTTTGTGTTCAAGTGTATATGAGATCCAAGAGAGGAAATCTCTCTAATGGAGCTCTGGGTAGCAATAAAACCCTGACAACATTTCATTTCTAATGATGCTCAGGACACGGTGCGCGTGCCCAGAGGCCGCGATGTCCGCCGGGCACCCGCGATTGCCCGGGAACACAGCAGATCCACGTCCTGTCAGAGGAGAGGAGACTGATGGTGTGTTCCTAGTACAGAGGAACACCGATCGGTCTCCTCCCCTTGTGAGTCCCCTCCCCCTACAGTTAGAAACACTCCCAGGGAACATAATTAACCCCTCCCTAGCCCCCTAGTGTTAACCCCTTCCCTGCCAGTCACATTTATACAGTAATCAGTGCAATTTTATAGCTGTATCGCTGTATAAATGTGAATGGTCCCAAAAATGTGTCAAAAGTGTCCGATATGTCTGTCACAACGTTGCAGTCACGAAAAAAATTGCAGATTGCCGTCATTACTAGTATAAAAAAAAAATGCCATAAATCTATACCCTATTTTGTAGACGCTATAACTTTTGCGCAAACCAATCAATATACGCTTTTTGCGATTTTTTTTTTTACCAAAAATATGCAGAATACATATCGGCCTAAACTGTGGAAAAAAAATTTTTTTTTTTTTTAAATTGGATATTTATTATAGCAAAAAGTAAAAAAAAAATATTGTGTTTTTTTTTCAAAATTGTCGCTTTTATTTTGTTTATAGCGCAAAAAATAAAAATTTTAGAGGTGATCAAATACCACCAAAAGAAAGCTCTATTTGGGGGAAAAAATACATCAATTTTGTTTGGGTGCAACGTCGCACGACCGTGCAATTGTCAGTTAAAGTGCGACAGCACTGAAAACTAAAAATTGGTCTGGGCAGGAAGGGGGTGAAAATGTCCTGTATTGAAGTGGTTAAAGTGCTTTACATTTAAAATGCCTTGTGTGGCAGTTATTAATGTTATGACAGTTTTAATAACAGTGAAATTTACCCTTGACGTGCACAGCCATCTTTCTGGCAGAATTGATCCTTCTTAGGCAGGCCAGTGAAATAATCAGTTCCTTCAGTAGTATTTATTATGTATTGTGATCTGTTATCCAGCTATTAGTATTTGAATGATCTTTGCCTGTCACCGTTTGATTTTTGCCCCGCTGCTTTTCTCTCCCCTCTAGTTTCCCCATTTATATAATTCACCGGCTTCTCTGTTTTCTTGGCAGGATGGAAGGAGCCATGTTTCATGTGCTCCCGGGTAGGTGGGAATCGCAGTCCCCTGAAGCCGCTGTCTCCATGCCGCTGTGATGATTCGGACTCTGAGCTGGTGTTTGAGTCTCGATTTGAGAGTGGCAATCTGCTGAAAGCGGTCCAGGTGTAAGTTCATTCTGCTTGATTGTTGATTTAACTCTGGCATGGTATGTCTCCACAAAGCCGATAGTAGGATACGCAGTTTAATTTTACTGGATTCAAAATGACTCCATTTAAAGAGACCCGGTCATCCTGCCCATGCTGGCCAAAGTGACTGTGTCTCTCCAAAGTGCCCTCCTGACCCCTTTATACTCGCCTTGCTTGCTCTCCCTCGCTGCACCTTCCTCCATTCCATCCAGCAGCACTACCCAGTGCTTCGGTTGTATTTTAGCACACAATTACAATTATAGTGTAGCTAAACTCAGTTGGAATATATTGAAGATTACAAGTCTTTAGATGTGGTGTCTTCTTTAGTTTTCTTTTTACTTTTACATTCACCTGGTGATCCTGCTAGTAACACACTTCCTGTTCAAGGGGTACAAAATGCTCACTCACCCTTCTGAAGCTGAACAACAGAAGTGAGATAGGACTATGGAATCCAACCCTTCTCATGGTGTCCATAACATAGGTGGCAAGGTTCTGTAGGTCTCAGAGACAGGTAAGAACATTGCAACTGATAACAGTTAGCACAAGTCGTTGCCATCTCACAAGATTTCTGGCAGGTTCAAAATTTAATTTTTTTCAGCTTATCAAGCAGATATAAAAATAATATTCAATGGTATATTTACCAGTCCAAAAGAGTCCAAAAATGTGAAATCTATTATTAGGGTTTATATACACTTTAAAACTCTAATTCTGTTTTAAAAGCACAGTAGAGCTGTTTGACTCTGACCATTCATTGTGTAGTTGCACCCCCTAGTGGTTAATCATATGACAGATTAACTTTCTGACTAAGCCAGTAGTAGTTAGTCGCACTCAGCTGTACTGTTTCTGTAATGTTGAAAATGTTTCTTCTTCAAGTCACTTCTTCCATTCTAATGAGTGTCTGGAATGTACTCGAGCACCGAACTTAATTACCAAGGAACATAGTAAAGCCTGGTACACAGTAATAGTTTTTTTTTTTTTCTGTCCAACCCACTGGGTTGATGAAAAAATAGCTGACAACTCCGGTTGGAGCCGGTGTACTAACAGTCTGATGTTATTACATCAATCTTCCCTTCTAAGCTGTTATGTTCTCACCCCCCTGTCAGAACACTACAGTCAGCCATTGGCTGAGAGCGTTGATTGGGAGCCGGTCGGCTGCTGATTTCCCAGCATGCTCATCCAACAGAAGCTGGCCAAATGTCCGGCTTCTGTCGGAACGGCTAATGTACACACACACAGGCTGAATATCGGCCATTTTTTATTGAACCGGCCAATGTTTGCCGACATTCGAACTGTGTGTACTAGGCATAAGGTAGATGTTGATTGTCCAAGAACAGGATGGGAGGTATAAAAATGGTGGAACCACCCTGTTCTATTTTCATCATTTCATTCTTGGTGCCAGGAAATCTGCACAGGTGTCAAACATTTGACTCACATGACTGAGGGTTCTGTTGAAGAAGTTTCATAGCTTCTCCAAGTCACGTCTTCATTTCTAATAAAGCAGCATTTATAGGTAGCATTGACACCTAATCCAATTACCAAGGAATGTGTCGAGGCAGATGTTGATTGTCCAAGTACAGAATGGGAGTTGTGATAATTGTGGAACCACCCTATGATAGTTGCATGATTCCATCCCACATAAGTGTGAATCCTTCAATTCTGAAGGTGTGAATTGGGGTATAGATGTTAAAACAGTATTGTATGGGGAAGCTGATGGTGTAAAAGGCCCCCACCCTTGTTGGGGGATGCTTACACTAGATTAATGTAGAGGGCCTGTTTTCTTTGTCCATATATTGGATAGAGAACAAATGATTCACAAGAGTCGAGAAAGAGGTCATCTACATCAAATTAGTACAGCTATCCCTGAACAGGGGAGAGGGCCTTCAACGCCATCTGTTTTCTACATATTGTGCGTTTTTTACCTTGGGTGACGGGAATAAGGCGTTTGTGCTACCTGTGTGGATATAAATGCAGGAGTAGCTTCCTGACACTCATTGGAAATGAAGACTTGTCTTGGATAAGCTACCAAACGTCTTCATTATTACAGAACAAGTCCAGTTGAATGTGAGAACCTTCACAGACAGCTCTCTGATAAGTTTCTGCAGGCAAAATAAGGTACTGTTAGTCCTTTGGCATAAATATATGGACTCCCTGGTGCGCAGAGTGATCGGTAACCGCAGAGTCTCTGTCCGGCATGAATACAGAACGGTGATGAGCCAATCACAGGCACTTTTTCCTTCTCTCAGAACGCTGTTAATTCCACACACTCACATCTTATGCAGTCAGGTCCATTTCAGAAATCTATTATCCACATTAGCATTTTTATTTTCTCAGCGGGAAAGCATTTTTTTTTTTTTCCCAAGCCAGTTGAGTTGCTGTCTGCTTTTTATAGAATAAATTGCCATAAATTCAGTTAGTAGCTGTGCATAATAATAGGATAACACACGCCCTCCACTCCAGAGGCTGACAGCACTCCCGCATGTCAGTGTGAACTCACGCCTTTTGTGATATCCATATTGTGTTTACTGCCTGCTGGAGGTGAGCTGCTGAGAACATTGCACGATAGGGGAGAACAATGAGAATTTGTTCAATCAGTGATTGAGTTAAAAAGATATTATGGAAATTGGAAAAGAGGATAAGCTTCTAAGCTCAACTTTTAGTATAAAGGCGTGAGCACAGAATGGACCAAATCGGCCTCTGTTATGCCACGTACACACGGTCGGAATTCTTGTCGGAAAAAGCTCTGATGGTTTTCCCGTCGGAATTCAGACAGAATTTCGCTCAAACTGTCTTGCCTACACACGGTCACACCAAATTCCGACAGTCAATAACACCACGGCATACAGCACGTTCGACTGCACTATAAAAGGGAAGTTTAAGAATTGTTTCCGAGCATGCGTCAGAATTTTGTGTGTCGGAATTGCATACACACGATCGGAAAATCCGATAGAAAGGTTTTCCGTCGGAAAAATTAAGAACAGGTTCTCAATCCAAAGTCCGTCAGAAATTCCGACAGAAAAAGACCGATGGGCATACACACGGTCGGAAAATCCGATGAAAAGCTCCCATCAGACTGTTTCCATCGGAAATTCCGACCGTGTGTACGCGGCATTAGAGAATAAAGGACTTCTGAATAATGCAATTTGCACAAGCTAGGCCGTTAATTATATGCCCACCTCCCCCACCGGTGCCCTTGGCTAATCCAGAACATTAACCCATGGACAGTATTTTTTGGGATTCTGGGTCTGATCTCCATAGGATTCTAGAGATCTCATAATCAAAGTGGGTGAAGTAGCTTGCTGCTGATAAGCTGAGGTCCTCCTATGTCCAATTTCCCCTCCCCACTGTCAAGGGCCAATCAGAAGCAGCTGGGTGAAATACAGAAAACCAAGTAGCTTGTAGAATCTGTAATAACTGCTTTATTTAAAGAGAATTAGTTACCACTGACTGGGATTATGCAAGAATCTGAACATTCAGTCCTAAATAATTAACAAAATATAGTACAGGCTATGGAAAGCCCTACAACAGAATCAGTGCAAAGCCTTCTTAAAACAGAAGGTAGTCACATGTCTCATTTCATCACATATACCAAAAATAAGGGGATTTTTCCTCATTTCAAGATAGTGGGTAGAACCATGCAAATCATGGCCATCTAACCTGTCACCAGTGAGGCTCTTAACCTGTCTAAAAGGGTTAATCTCTTGTGATAGATTGAAAAAAGTTTTTCAATCTTCACTGGTTAAAGAGGTGTCATACTGGCACTGAGCCAAGGAACAGTGGTAAACTGAAAGAGGGAAGTGCTCAGCTGGCATAATTACTCTGCAAACTTGCTGGCACCAGAGGAAGTATGCATTCCGAAAAGGATTTAAATATTGATCGATCGATTTGCTAAACTTAAAATATTAGGTGCTACCATAGGGCAATTGCCCTCTCTCTTTTTTGGCACAGACGTTCCCCATTAAACTCCTTGATGGGTCTAGGGGATCAATTGGAACCAAGATCACTTTGAAAGGTGGTAAATATTAAATAACAAGGTCCTACAAAAGCTCCAGAAGAAGCCATGTTTGTGGTGAAACATGTAGAGGCAATCACACTTTTGTACCTTGACCATTGGGTTGATATGGCCCGAATTTTATAAATTGTTTTATATTATCTATGTAATAAAATTTCTATATTTTTTTTTTTTGTAAAACTGATTTTGATTTATTTTTCTGCACCTTAAAACTCCAATCCTTTGTTCTCTGGGTTTTGTCATGCAAATCATTTGTTTCCGCCCTTTTCCATACACTGCACTGATGATGGCCAAAAAGCCTTGAACAGTTGTTTGCCGTTTGGAATAAATGGCTTCATATTATTAGACCATATTTGCACCATACACCATCAGTTCTAGATGTGATTTGGTCATTTTTGGACCCCTGAGACACATCGACAACTTTTTAGATCGTCCCCCTGACTTTTTAAGTTTTAAATACATTATACTACAAGCTAAGGAGACTGTGGAGGTCCTCTGGGGTGTAAAGGTCGCCTGCCCAGGAGCCAGATTACTTACATCAACATCAATACTTGATGAGAGCAATACTAATAAGATACCCTTATGGTTTTAGCTCTATTTTTACACTTTTCTCTGTGTATGAGGTCGGGCAGCAACTGGATAAACAGTGACAGCTAACATTCAGAAGGAGAACAGGTATCTTTTAAATAACACATATTTATAAAACAGTTAATCTGATATACACCAAACATTCACTGCACACAAATGTTTTTTAAATTACAGAGATTGATTCACCACTAGTAAATGTTTGGTAAAAGACAAATTCACTGACCCTTAAAATTGTCTGTACTTTTTGTTTGTGTTTTCTTAAAGGGGTAAACATGAGTATGAGCTGACCCTTCGTACTGACCTCTACACGGACCGGCACACCCAGTGGTATTATTTCCAAGTGACAAACATGAGAGCTGGCATTCTGTACCGCTTTACTATCATCAACTTCATGAAACCAACCAGCCTCTACAACCATGGCATGAGACCTCTTATGTATTCTGAAAAAGAGGCAACTACAAGACAGATAGGATGGCAGAGAATCGGGGATGAGATCAAGTATTACAAGAACAACCTTGGTCAGGCTGGACAATCCTATTACTCCTTGTCCTGGACCTTCAGGTTCCCACACAGTAGAGATGTTTGTTATTTTGCCCATTGTTACCCATACACCTATTCCAACCTTCAGGATTACTTGGCTCGGATTGCCAGTGACCCAGAACGCTCTAAGTACTGCAAGATGCGGGTCTTGTGTCATTCGTTGGCTGGGAATATTGTCTATGTGTTAACTATCACCAGCCCTTCCCCAACTGCCAAGGGATGCAAGAAGAAAAAGGCTGTGATTTTGACAGCCAGAGTTCACCCAGGTGAGACCAACAGTTCCTGGGTGATGAAAGGCTTCCTAGACTATATCCTAAGCTCCCAAATTGATGCTCAGCTGCTAAGGGACACCTTCGTCTTTAAAGTGGTGCCCATGTTAAATCCAGATGGAGTGATTGTAGGCAACTACCGTTGCTCCCTTACTGGCCGAGACCTCAATCGTAACTACAAGTCTAGGTTGAAAGACTCTTTCCCATCCATATGGTTCACTCGCAACATGATTAAACGGTAAGAGACAAATTCCTTCACAAATATGTGATTGCTAAAATTGCTAACAACTTTATTACTCAAAGGTTAATTGGCTCAATTGAGTGTGTCCAAGATGGTGGTCTCACCTTCTAAGTATGTTAAAGTAGATGTAAACCCTCAACTTGTAAAACAACCCATCAATTTAAAATAGAAATGAAAGACCAAACATTTGTGTGTGTATACTGTATGTAAAAAAACTTTATAAATATCTTTTTTCACATAAGTGATCACATACTCTCTGTTCTCTGCTGCATAAGGAGCTTAGAAAGCTTAGGGAGGAGAAACAACAGCACACTGATATTCCCATCCCAACACAAATTAAATTAAATGTTTCCTATATAATTTTTATTACTTCAATGAGGAGCCACACCTTGCAAAGATGCAGTTTGTGCAAACACATCAAGTGGGCTCCACAGTACTGCTGAATTACATCCAGTAATGTAAAGATGTACTGGCTCAAGAAGGAAATTCAAATGCTTTGAATTTGCAAAGACTTAAAGTGGAGCTAAAGGGTGGATACTTACCTGTCCAACAGTCCCTTGCTGGCACCAGCATCTTCCTCTGAGAGCTGGTTTTCAGGTCTCTTCATTGGCCATCAAGGGATGACGTTGTCATCCTGGCACTCAGAGACCTGCCTGGCACTGTAAGCCGAGATGTGCATGCACAGCTTATTTTACAGCACTGGAGAAGAAAGTGAGCAGGCAGATAGGGGCATTTTATTGCAGGAAAGACAGTGCATGTTTCTTCTACAATAAAAATCTTTCTGCTTGCTGTTTCTTCAGTTCAACTTTAAATAGTACACTGGTAATATATCAGAATGACAGTTTGAGTGACAGTTCAGAGCACATCCTTTATGTACACTATACATTATAGTTTCCCTTCTAAACTGGCTTTACATGGATTATAATTCGACCGGTTCAGCGGGGAACGGACAAATTTTGATTCATGTATGGGCAGGCTGGTTGTATAGAAGTTGGCCTACAGATTTCTGTACAACCACCCTGTTGGGATTTTCCCAATCGATCAGTGCAGGTGGCACTGATCATTGTATTCTGATGGCGGGAAAGTCTTCCCACTGTCAGAATACAATAACTTAGTGGGAGAATCAGGCTTTATTTTTTTTCATTCAACCTGCAGGTTGAAAAAAAAAAAAAAATGATTAACGCGTGCCCTGCCTTACTCTGCATGCATATACTGAAAAGTTTTATGTTACCAATTTGTGTAGAAATCAGAGTTATGTTTTTATCTATACAGGGCTGCAGAATGGTCACAAGGCTAGCTAGGAGAATTAAAAATCTGTTGGTTGTTAAAACATTTTACATATATGTATTTCATCTCCTCATTTAGCTATGTACCTGTAATTCTATTTTCAGTAACTTTACATGTCTGCATGAGTAAATTCCTGATAAGTCACAATACTCGAAACAGTATAAATATTACAAAAAAAAACTTTACCTTTTATCATTTATAAGCCATCCTTGAGCTCAATTCAGGTGACTTTGTCTAGGCTGCAATGATATTGTTATGCTGCGTACACACGATCAGACTTTTCAAAGGACTTTGCAGCTGAGGTCCGCCGGACTTTCAAACGAACGGACTTGCCCACACACGATCACTCCAAAAATCCGACGGATTTGAAAGTGATGACGTACGTCCAGACTAGAATAAGGAAGTTCATAGCCAGTAGCCAATAGCTGCCCTAGCGTCGGTTTTCGTCCGTCGGACTAGCACACTCGAGTCCGTCGGAAAGATTTGAAACATGTTTTATTTCTAGGTCCGTCTGACTTTTGGGAAAGAAAAGTCCACTGGAGCCCACACACGATCGAATTGTCCGACGGATTCCGGTCCGCCGGACCTAGTCCGTCGAAAAGTCAGATCGTGTGTACGCGGCATTAGTTTGCTGCAGGAAAAGCATATCCTCAGTCTTCTCTCTCCTAGTAATCAGGTTGCAACACTGTAAAGCAGTCCATAAATGACTCGATTTTCTTTTCTTCCACCATGGGTAGAAGGAAAGAAAATTGCTTGATTTGCTTAAATGCCTCCGGAATCGCTATTATGTTCTACCAGCAGTGGGACGTGTTGGGAGCTATAGTCGCCTGCAGTAAATGTATGTAAAAAATCCAACCGGCTGGTTGTACCTGACTCAAATTGATGGATCAATTGGAGTACAATCAGCCTGCCCATACATGGATTGAATCTCGTCCAAACCCTGCTGAACCGGCCAAATTTCGATCCACGTGTGGCCGGCTTAACTTTGCAGCGAGTCATAAGGCGAGAAGCTGCAGCAGTTGCTGATCTGTGTCAGACATTGGTGAACACAGCCAAGAACCGCACATGCTCCAGAATGTACATGACTGTGTCATCTCTGAGCCAGCATCTCTGTTTAGGAAGTAGATGCCATCTTTCTGTAGACAAAAGCAGATGAAGTCATTGTTAGAAGGGGCACTGTGATCTTTGTGTGAGGTAATACATAACTGGAAGTATTACACGTACACATTACATATGTACTGCAATTAGCATGAAAAAAAAATCTGATGCTAGGTGAACTTTAAAGAGAATCTGTCATCTTTAAACCTTTGCAGCATTCAACATCCAGTGTGCTTTGCATTTGAAGGCAGAGCATTCCTTCTTTCTTTTGAGGGTCCCTGTAAAGTCCCACTAAGCTTCATACAAATTCAGCCATTTTTAATGTGCTGGCTCTGGGGTGGTGATATCACCAGCAGAGGAGCAGCATGGGTAGAGCCTCAAGGTTCCAAAGCCAGCATGAGGCCTATTCTCATTGGAGTTGGCAGAGTGTAGAGATGGCTAGGACTTTACAACACCCCCTACTTTGCAGAGGGGGTCCAGAGGTACACTTCTTCAGGGTTGCAGTTCTTTTTAAACCCAATCTTCACAAAGCCTAAAAATGAACCCGTTTAGTGTGGGCACAGACCCACTGCAAGGGAGAACTGCTCGTTTAAGACTAGACGGCATGGAAAAGTAGATTTACTTACCTGATCCTCCTCCTAAAGGCTCCACTGTGCTGCTAGACTGATCCATCCAACTTCTTCACCCCTGTGCTCCAGCAGGCTAAGGTGCTGACATCAACAAGACCAATGCAAATTCCATAGCCCTGCACTGGACATGAGGATGCAGAAAAACAGTCCACTGCGAGGGCATGATGGAGCGCCATCTCCCAGGGAAGCAGAGGGTTGGGTAAGTAACCTTCAGGATTTTCACTTTTACCTCCCCTAGACTAAATGAGCAGTTAACCCTTGCAGTGTCTTTTCCTGGCGTTCAGCTTTAATGTATTAGGATAAGCTTGGTGCCCCATGGTGCTCCTCAGTTCTGTTCATACCTTCCATACCTGCAGCCAGCTCTGCTTTATAGCAACAGGAAAACTTCCTTCATTCAAATTCTGAGCCTCTCTAGCAGACACAGTCTTCTCGCTCACAGTCCTCGCCATTGTTGGGCGATAGAAGAGACTTTTGCAACCCTTTATGCATGAAATCATAGATAATAATCATTATTATTTTCTTATTAGCTGCTAGCACCCGAGAGATCGCATCTCTGCCTATGTACCTTCCACTCGAACTGCTTACATCTCCCAGCGCCAGGCTGATTAGCTTTAATGGCCTGTCTGCCGCTGTCAGTCATTTTGAAGTCGGCTGGCATTTATCACAGCATAGCTTATATTATCTGATAAGGTCTGGCAAAAAAAAGTGTATTTTTTTTTTTACTTTATAACTGCAGTGCCAAAGTGCTGTGCATGCTTAATACCTAATGTCTTGATTTGTGGTGCCCTCTAGTGGCAGAAGCTCTAGCTCCTTTTTTTAAGGGTGTAAACTTCACTTTTTTGGAATAAAACGAATCCACTCTGGGGCTGGTTGTAAAATTGCAAAATGTATTTTCTATTGCTGTACCTGCTTTTATTCTGTAAATACTGAGACAAGTCATATCAGTGTAATTGCTTAGAGTAAGAATGCTAGGTAGGAGAGTCTGCCAGAAACAGTTACGTAGGATTGGAAAATGACGCATGTTCATCAAGTTCCACAATAGACACAAATTAATTAATTAAAAACCTACATCCACAAAACCATAAACCTGAAGGTGATCCAGAAGAAGGGGAAAAAATCATATACATAGCGTGATTCAATTTTCTCCAACAGGAAAATTTTTTATTTTGGTCTAGAAAGGTTAAACTACATGGTCTTTTTTCAACCAGACTATTCACAGCGCTTCACTTTTTCCACATTTTGTTATGTTACAGCCTTATTCCAAAATGGATTAAATGTATTATTTCCCTTAAAATTCTACAAACAATACCCCATAATGACAACGTGAAAGAAGTTTGTTTGAAATCTTTTCAAATTTATTAAAAATAAAAAATTTAAAAAATCCCATGTACATAAGTATTCACAGCCTTTGCTCAATATGTTGTTGAAGCACCTTTGGCACCATTTCCAGCCTCAAGTCTTTTTGTGTATGATGCTACAAGCTTGGCACACCTACTTTTTGGCAATTTCTCCCATTCTTCTTTGCTGGACCTCTCAAGCTCCATCAGGTTGAATGGGGAGCGTCAGTCCACAGCCATTTTCAGATCTCTCTAGAGATGTGAGTCTGTGCTCTGGCTGGGCCACTCAATGACATTGACAGAGTTGTCCCATAGCTACTCCTTTGTTGGCTGTGTGCTTTGGGTCGTTGTCCTGTTGGAAGATGAACCTTCACCTCAGTCTGAGGTCCAGAGCGCTCTGGACCAGATTTTCATTAAGGATGTCTCTGTACATTGCTACATTCATCTTTCCCTCGACCCTGACTAGTCTACCAGTTCCTGCCCCTGAAAAACATCCCTGCAGCATGATGCTGCCACCACCATGCTTCACTGTAGGGATGGTATTGGCCAGGTGATTAGCCGTGCCTGGTACCAGAGAATTTTGTTTCTCATGGTCTGAGATTCCTTCAGGTGCCTTTTGGCAAACTCCAGGTGGACTGTCATGTGCCTTTTACTGAGGAGTGGCTTCCGTCTGGCCACTCTACCATACAGGCCTGATTGGTGAAGTTCTGCAGAGATGTCTGTTTTTCTGGAAGGTTCTCCTCTCTCCACAGAGAAGTGCTAGAGCTCTTTTAGAGAGACCATCTGGTTCTTGGTCACCTCCCTGACTAAGGCCCTTCTCCCCCGATCGCTCAGTTTGGCCGGGCGGCCCACTAGGAAGAGTCCTGGTGGTTCCAAACTTCTTCCATTTACAGATAATGGAGGCCACCTGACTCATTGGGACCTTCAATGCTGAATGTTTTCTGTACCCGTCCCCAGATCTGGACTTCAGTGTTTGGTTTTTGCTCTGACATACACTGTTAACTGTTGGACCTTATATAGACAGGTGTGTGCCTTTCCAAATCATGTACAATCGACTGAATTTACCACAGGTGGACTCCAATCAAGTTGTAGAAACATCTCAAGAATGATCAGTGGAAACAGGATGCACCTGAGCTCAGTTTTGCGTGTCATGGCAAAGGATGTGAATACTTTTGTACAACTGATTATTCCCTGGATCAACAGTTTAGTGTTATTTCTTCTAACTAAAGACAAGTTTTTTTTTAAGCTTTGGATAGAGGGGAGAGGGATTAGAACCCCTGTCAGGTTTTATTGCTGCCTGTGCCCCGTTATGGAGATTCACCTTGTTTATTTGTCTTGTTTACCATTATCATTGAAAGTGAAATCCCATATTTTGAGTTGTCCCCAGAAAAGTAATAGAGGGGAAATCTTCCAATGGGGACACTAGTTCTGGTGAACTGGAGGGCCCCAAGGGATTCCCTTCATTTGTAGGAATTTTCTCTCACTTCCTGTTTTGGCTATGGGACAGTGAGTGAAGGTAAATCTCTCCAATGGGACAAAGATGGCAAAAATGAACTTTAGAGGGGTTATAACCTTCCCTTATTCTATTCAAAATGAAAACAAAAATCTGTTTTACCTACAGTTCTACTTTAAAAGAACAACTCCAGGCTTGTTTTCTTTCTCTTTACATGGGTCCTAGTACCGTATTTATCGGCGTATAACACGCCCCCCTAAGTTTAGGAGGGCATTTTAAGGAAAAAAAGTTTTAGGAGGGAAGTTTAGGGAAAAAAAAAAACTACATTTAAGCGTCATTTGCAGCTTGCCCAGCGTCATTTGCAGCCTTGCCCAGCGTCATTTGCAGCCTTGCCCAGCGTCATTTGCAGCTTGCCCAGCGTCTTTGCAGCTTGCCCAGTGTCATTTGCAGCTTGCCCAGTGTCTTTGCAGCTTGCCCAGTGTCATTTGCAGCTTCCCAGTGTCATTTGCAGCCTTGCCCACGTTTAAATTTCCCGCCGCCGAGACAGACCGCGCGAGCGACGCCGAAAAAGACCGAAGCTCACTCCCGAAACAACAGGAAGGCGGGACTGCGAGCGGGGCCAAAGAGTCGGCTCGGTCTTTTTCGGCGGCGATTCAGTCTTTTTCGGCACCGCTCAATTTTTTGGGCACTTTTTTTGGGGGGATCGGCGTATAACACGCACCCACGACTTTCCCCCGATTTTAAGGGGGGGAAAAGTGAGTGTAATTAAAAAATAAAAAGGAACTCTAATTATTTTCAGTCTGGAGCTGTCTCCTGCATTACTTCTCTTTCACCACAAGATGTCCTCAGTCTTGCAGCTTGCTTGACAGAAGACTGAGGATGTAACTTTGAATGCAGGGTGTCATGGGCCCACCCCCTGAAGGGGAGCCTTAGCAGCACCTTTCATTCACAGTATATTGATGCAGAGAGCGTTGTGGATGTGATTACATCATCTGAAGGAACAACCACTGCTGGGAGAAAACTGAAAAAAGAAAAAAGGACTGAGTGCATCACATTTGAAGACTTCAGAAAAAGGTAAGTATATTAAAAAAAATCCAAACATAGTGCTGCCGGGGAGAACTAAGCCCGAAGTTGGGCTTTCATTTATTTTTCTCGCTGTGTAAAAGACATTTGAGCGAGCGTTACAACTCACAGTGCTGTCAGTGAGAATCCAAACCAGCCGCCTTTAAAGCTAGAGCAGGTTCTAGGCATTGGGGAAATGAGAAGTCCACGGGCAGATAATGGGCCTATTTAATCTGATACAACAGACAGAATTGATTGTAATAAGGAGCGCAGTCATTTTCCCAGCTTTGCATTACAACTTGCGCAGTTATCATTTGGTAAAAATATCTTTGGCTGGCAGATCTATATCGAACATATTATGCTTAATGCATTTAGTGCTGACTCGGGGAAAGCTAAATATTACCGTTGGCTAACCATTTCTGAAATGTAATGTGCGTAAAGTGAGACTTAGCCGGAAATTATATAATTAACTTGTATATGAGAAAGAAGCCTACAGCAGCGCTTTTCTTTCAATATTATAATGGTGTGTTTCCTTAAAGGAATAGTTCACCTTTACCAAAAAACTTCTCATGCAGGTAAGAGGTGTCTAAAACAAAAAAAAAAAAACTGTGCAGCTTTGACTTAAGTTGAATAATGCTCTTCCTGTAGGCCATTTATGTACCACCTGAGGCCTAATTGAAAAACTCCCAGGGATGGCTTCCTGCCTTGTTGCTAGGACGTTCGTTGCTAAGACACTCCCAGCTGTTACTGTTAATCCCCATCATCACAGGAGCGAGCTCACAGACGCTAAGCAGCCGATGTGAAACCTCCCCTAGATTACCGTATATACTCGAGTATAAGCCGAGTTTTTCAGCACATTTTTTTGTGCTGAAAGTGCCCCCTCGGCTTACTTTTCTGCAGAAAAAAATGACACTTTCTGACCTGACTTTGCGGCCCCGTATCTCAGGGCCACTTGGTGCTAGGATCGCCAAAGATGTGCAAACCAAGTGGAACCAACACTACACAATATCCAAAAATGGGGTTCCTAGCACCAAGTGGCCCCGAGATACAGGGCCCCAAAGTCGGTCAACTGTGTCCATCTGCAGCAATTGTTGATCCTCTTTTCCACTTCCAGTAGCTGTGCATTTCTCACCCTAGGCTTATACTCGAGTCAATAAGTTTTTCCAGTTGTTTGTGGAAAAAATTAGGTGCCTCGGCCTATATTCGGGTCGGCTTATACTCAAGTATATACGGTAAATGAGAATTTAAAGATGAATTCCAGACATGGTCATTTTTTTACAGTTGTATTGGTCCAGCTTTGACCATAGTATAGATTTACTGTATATACCGTAACTGAGCGATGCTCCTAGAAGCTGGAAATCACTAAAGTAGACCACAGTAATTTTCAGCCTCCAGGTGCATTGGCCAGGTATGGTATATACAAGCTGGATCAATGTAACTATGTAGAAATATACCATGTCTTAAACTTAACTTATCTTTAGATGCTCGCTTAGTCTAAGGTTTCACCTAGCTGACGCCTTACCTTATCCACTGCCTTCTGGGCAGCAGGCACTCTCCTCTGGTCTCCAACACTCCTAGCTTGTGGGTGGGTCAACAACAGCCTCAGGTACAATGTAGGACCGCTGGTAGTGAAGTTTCTTGCCTGACTAGCTAAGGGGCGATCTTGTAAAAATGATTGAGGACACAGCCTGTTGTTCTAGTGCCTCTACATTTCACCCCAACTCTGCTTCTTGGACCACAAGACTAACTGAACAGAATATTACGGACCCCTTCAAACTTTTGTGACCAGTTGCAGTATGTAACCACACATGCAAAACTAAGTACAAAAACACTTTAAGTTTTAACATTTTATCATTATTTCCAAAGTCCTTTTCAATATATTTCAATCTTCATCTTTCATTAGTAAAAAGTGATCCTGCCATGAAAGTGCTTATTAAGACCCTTCTTGTTTTAGGGTGACAACACGTTGTCCCTGTCTCCCAGTTGTGCCCCTTTGTTGTCACACCATCACATGGACTTCTGGGGGAGACTACAAGTGGTTGTTTCAACAGATTATGCAGAATGATCAAAATATGAACAGATGTTGTGAAAATAGTATTAGTCAGAAGCAGGTTTAGTTGTATTTGTATATTATGACTAGGGTTGCACCGATAATGGTATCATAGATACCGAGTATTTGCACAAGTATCGGTACTCATGCAAATGCAAGATACCTGAAACCGATACTTTCAGGCTCGGTCCTTTGAGCTCTCAGTGGGTCTCCCCTGTTGACAGCTAAAGTGTTAAAGAAGTCCGGTAATTGGAGCTGTGAAAAAAAAAAGCAGCTAGCAATGTTTATTAACAACATTGCTCAGCGCTGAAACACTAAAATAAAAAGAAACATTGTTTCTTTTTGTATCTTTCTGTTTCTTCATCTGCAGATCAAAGGGATGAACAAATGTTCCTCTGTTTAACCCCTTATTAACCCTTAATTTACTCTAATCAGCCTTAATTAACTCCCTATTCTCCTCCATTTAATTATTATTTTCCTGCTTTTTTTTTTTTTTCACATCTATTTTATAAACGATAAACAATTACATATATTTTTTTTTTTTTTTTGCTTTGTTAGTGAATATTTTTACACATATATATTAACATATATTTACACATTTTACATTGAAAAAGTGCAAAATTAAAAACAAAAATCTATTTATTCATTTGTAAATAACTGCTTTGTACCATTGCTGACAGATAAAGTGAAAAAAAAAACAGTTGTGGTAGGTATCAGTAATTGGTATCGGCGAGTACTAAAACAAAAAAGTACCGGTGCATCCCTAATTATGACCTCTGTAATATGTCTGACTTACTCTGTTCTTTCTATAGAGTGATGGAGGAGCGGGAGATACTGCTGTACTGCGACCTGCATGGACACAGCAGGAAGCAGAACGTTTTCATGTACGGGTGTAAAGGCAGAGGAGTCCAAAATGGCTGCAGACGTCTGTCTGAGCGCTTGTTTCCCTTTATCCTCAGCAAGAATTCTCCTGACAAGGTAACTCCTAAATTAAATCCTCTAATTGTGCTCAGAGGGAAAACTGCAACTGGAAGATACACACAAATGTTGTTACCCTTGTGTTTCTACACACATTTAAGGGTGAAATTTCCCAAAACTGGAGCAGGCAGGGGGGAAGATTTACTAAATCTTGTGCACACAGAATCTGGTGCAGATATGCATTGTAACCAATCAGCTTCTAATTTCAGTTTGTTCAATTTGACAATAAAACCTAGAAGCTGATTGGTAACTATGCACAGCTGCACCAGATTTTAGTAAATCTCCCCCAGAATCTGGAGCAGCTGTGCATGGCGACCAATCAGCTTCTGGGTTAAGATTGTTGATTTAGCCCCTGTTCACATCGGCACAATTTGACAGGTCAAATTGCATGTCAAATCGGAGCCTGTTGCCAGTGATGTGTCAAATACTGTCCCCCGTCGGATAGCGTCCGCTCTGTACTGCGCTTGCGCAGTACGGAGGACAAGGAGACGCCAAAGGTTTCCAAAGATGAACGGCGCCTGCGCCGTGAGTCCAGGTTCAAGCCCCACCATCCAAGTGGACATAGAGTTAGAATAAAAAATAGCCGAGCGAAGCGAGACCGTGCCCGAAGCGAGCCCGCGAGGGGCCCTGTTGCTATGTGCTACCGTATGTCCACTTGGATGGTGGTGCTTGCACCTGGAGTCTCCTTGTCCTCCGTACTGCGCATGCGCTGCGCCTGCGCAGTACGGGGCAGACACTATCCGAAGGCCGGACAGTTTTTGACAGAACACCGGCAATAGGGGCGTCCCAACCGATGCAAAGCCGACTTTGCGGCGCTGCACCGATTTCAAAAGTAGTTCCTGGCACTACTTTTGGCATGAACCCGCACAGATGTCTTTCAAGTCGCCTCCAAAGTCTGACTGAAATGCGGCTTTAAAATGCTGCGAGTTCAGATGAACTTACACCATTTCAAAACCATGTTCAGTGTGAACGAGGGCTTAAAGTGATTCTAAAGGCAGAAGGTTTTTTTTTTATCTTAATGTATTCTATGCATTAAGATAAAAAACCTTCAGTGTGCAGCAGCCTCCCTCAGCCCCCCTTATACTTACCTGAGCCCTATCTCGATCCACAAGTGCCTCGGCTGTCCGAACTGTCTGGATGTGGTGCAAGAGATTGCCTGTCAGCTATTGGCATTTTTAGGAAACCAGATTCCCTCTTTGTTCTTCCTGAAGGTTCTCACAAGGGTCTTCTTGTGTCTTGCTCCACCATTGTTAGGTGGATCAGACAAGTAAAGTTTAGAGCCTATAGTCTGAAGGATAGGGTTCCTTCCTTCCCTGTTAAGGCACATTGTACCAGACCTGCAAGCATGTCAAGGGCTGATAAAAGTTGCTCCACTCTCTGAGTTAATAGCTTTAGTTGAAAACTACCCATTTGCTTACCAGATAATTCCCCCAGTACAGGGGGTCCCCTACTTACAAACATCCGACTTACAAACGACTCCTACTTACAAACGGAGGGAGACAACAGGAAGTGAGAGGAAATCCACCCCTAGGAAGGGAAATTCACTCCTGTAAGAGTTAATATGGGAAAAAGGTGTCTCCACTAATGCTTTATCACCAGTCCATGTTTCCCTTACAACCCAAAATTTTCAAAATCCAATTGTCATTGGGACAGAAGGTGAAGTGAAATCTTCTGAACAGGGGCACAGACAGCAAAACAAATGTTACAGGGGTGATAACCCTTCTCTATGGCCCCTTTCACACTGGGGCGGTTTTCAGGCGGTACAGCGCTAAAAATAGCGCCTGTACACCGCCTGAAAAAACCGGCCCCATTCACTCCAGTGTGAAAGCCGGCGGGCTTTCACACTGGAGCGGTGCGCTAGCAGGACGGTAAAAAAAGTCCTGCTAGCAGCATCTTTGGAGCGGTGTAGGAGCGGTGTATTTACCGCTCCTATACCGCTCGTTCCCATTGAAATCAATGGGAAACCGTGGGGATACCGCCCGCAAACCGCCGCTGCAGCGGCGGTTTGCGGAGGTTTTTAACCCTTTTGCGGCCGCTAGCGGGGGTTAAAACCACCCCGCTAGCGGCCGCATACCGCGGGTAAAGCGATGGTAAGCAGCGCTAAATATAGCGCTGCTTTACCGTCGCCGCCCCGCACCGCTCAGGTGTGAAAGCAGCCTATGTTATCTAAAAAACTTAAAAATAGATTTTTTTGTCTGGAGCTACACTTAAAAAATGTACCTGTTCCGACTTACAAACGGATTCAACTTAAGAACAAACCTACAGTCCCTATCTTGTTTGTAACCCGGGGACCCTCTGTATATATATATATATATATATATATATATATATATATATATATATATATATATATATATATATATATATATATATATACACATACAGTGCTGTGAAAAAGTATTTGCCCCCTTACTGATCCAAGATGCAGTTTTTAAATTATTATTTCAGGGGCAAACCTGCCTGGCCCTATGTGAAAAAGTAATGCTGAATTATGAATTAACTGTGATTAACCACAATTTTTTGGAAAGCTGCGTTAAATTAAACTTGCCACACCCAGGCCTGATTACTGCCAGACCTGTTTTAATCAAGAAATCGCATACATAGAAGCTGTCTGACAAAGTGAAGCATGCTAACAGATCACAAAAAGACACACATCATGCCACAATCTAAAATAAAATATCAAGAACAGATTAGAAACAAAGTAATTGACATGTATCATTCTAGGAAGGATCTCAAAGCCATTTCTAAGGCTTTGAAACTCCAATGAACCACAGGGAGAGCCATTATCCACAAATGGAGATAACTTGGAACAGTGGTGAACCTTCCCAGGAGTGGCCAGCGTACAAAAATTACTTCAAGAGCACAACAGCGACTCATCCAGAAGGTCAAAAACAGAACAACATCTAAAAGAACTGCAGGCCTCACTTGCCAGAGACTGGGCAAAAATGGCATCCATGGGAGAGTTCCAAGGCCAAAGCCACTGCTGACCAAAAAGAACACAAAGGCTCATCTCACATTTACAAAAAAAAATCTTGATTATCCCCAAGACTTTTAGGCAAATATTCTGTGGACTGATGAGACAAAAATTTTACTTTTTGGAAGGTGTGTGTGTGTCCTGTTACATCTGGCATAAAACAAATACAGCATTACATAACAAGAACATCATACCAACAGTCAGACATTGTGGTGGTAGCGTGATGGTCTGGGGCTGCTTTGCAGCTTCAGGACCTGGACGACTTACCATAATTGATGGAACCATGAATTCTGAGCTCTACCAGAAAATCCTAAAAGAGAATGTCTGGCCATCGGTTTGTGACTTCAAGCTCAAATGCACTTGGGTTATGCAGCAGGACAATGATCCGAAACACAACAGAAAGTCCACCTCCAAATGGTTCAAACAAAGCAAAATTCGGGTTTTAGAGTGGCCTAATCAAAGCCTGGACCTAAATCCTAATAAGATGCTGTATCATGACCTTACACAGGCCGTTCATGCTGGAAAACCCTCCAATGTGGCTGAATTAAAACAATTCTGCAAAGATGAGTGGGACAAAATTTCTCCACAGCAATGCGAAAGACTCATTGCCAGTTATTGCAAATGTTTGATTGCAGTTGTTGCCGCCAAGAGTGGCACAACCAGTTATTAGGTTTAGGGGGCAATTACTTTTTCACATAAAGCCAGGCAGATTTGGACAGCTTCTTTACCTTAATAAATTAAGCCATCATTTAAAAACTGCGTTTTGCTATGACTAAGCACCGTGTTCGGTGTGAAACATGTCAGCAGCTGTGCAGTTAGTCTGTACACAAGCCTAGATGCTATGATTTTATTATATCTTTTGAAATAAAGTTGAATAATTTGGAGTGCGGCTATCCAGCTACATCTTTTCTACTGCATTTTGTATTTACTCGGGTTATCTTTGTGTATTCATACAATTTATTTGATGATCTGAGTCATTTAAGTGTGAAAAATCTGCAAAAAAATTATTGAAAATCAAAATTGGGGCAAATACTTTTTTATAGCAGTGTGTGTGTATGTATGTGTGTATATATATATATATATATATATATATATATATATATATATATATATATATATATATATATATATATATATATATATATATATATATATATATATATATATATATATTTATATATATTATATATATATATATAATGTGTGTGTGTATATATATATATATATATATATATATATATATATATATATATATAAACAATGTTTATGTTTCAATGGCAGTGTGTATCCTGTGTTATGTATGTGGTGCATTTCTCCATGCTCCATTTTTTGCTGTTCTTTGTGGGGTCATTTGGAAGACATAACAAATTGGCCTCCAAAATGCTTTATGCGCACAAGTGGGCAAAAAAACACTTTCCTTGTTTTTAGTTTCCTCCCTCTGTTGTACTCTGTCCTGTAACCTGGCATGGCACAGGTCCTTACAATATCCTATTCAGTTCTCTTTTTCAGGCTGTAAGTTTAAAGTGCAGAGGAACAAGGAGGGGACAGGACGGGTGGTGATGTGGAAGATGGGCATCCAGAACAGTTACACCCTGGAGGCCACTTTCTGTGGATCAACACTGGGTAAGAACACTTGTCTGTCATATGCAAATACAACTCTTTAAATAAAACAATCAAGAAAGGGCAATTGTGGAAATGTTATTCACTCTCACGAAATTGCTTCAGTCATGCCGGTCAGGGATAGCTTTTTTGCCATTATCTGTATTCTCTCCATGTGTGGATGACATTTCTGTTCTCAAAGTCAGTTACAAACACATCCATAAACCCAGAGAATGGTTGGATTGTGCATGTAACCCAAGGCGGCAGGGTCTGCAAGTGGGAACACAAATATGATTGCTCAGTTGAGTGTTATGTTATCAACCAAAACCTCCTCCTCATCCCCAAATCCCGGTACAAATGAAAGGGAGAACGAAGATTTGCAGTCCAAGGACCACGGTTATGGAACGCTCTACCTACGAACATCCGCTTGGAAGGAAACCATCGGGCCTTCAGGAAAAAACTTAAGACCCACCTCTTCTAAGAAGGAATCAACAAAGGTCGGATTAAGCGCCTCGAGGCGATTCAGTTCGCAGTTGCAGCGCTATACAAATTATTCATTCATTCATTCATTCATTCATTCATTATGTGTGTTGCTATGATGATGAGAGAGGTACCACTTAGCTCATAGGTGAACAATAGCTAAAGATCTTTAACTGTTGCTTACCTCTTGCAGGCTTGGGGTTGTCACCAATCTGGTTGGGCAATAGTAGCAGACCAAAAGGTCCAATTAGCTTGTTCAGTTTGAAATTGGCATTGTGTCTTTTATATCATTTGAGAAGAATTTTGGTACAGTTAATGATGGCAAAGGTAAAGGTGCCTGCATTTCATTAATATTATTGACAGTTCAGGCAGATTTGAATAATTGCACATTGCTGCCTATGCTGGTTCTATAGATACTGTAAGCTACAATAGTGAACGTGCTAAAATGTTTCAGAAGCAGCATCACGTAAGTGATACACACTCCTTTGTTCCTCAGAGTTGCACTAAACCTTCCTGTTTCCTAATAATGCTTAAAAGGATTAAAGGTTAACTTTGGTTAGCTAAAAAAAAATGTGCTTTTGGTAGTGCCACATGCTCCTCAATATAGTAAAGGTCTAATGCTTGCTTGGTCTGGGGGTATAACCGAGAGGAATACTTTGCTTTTTCCTCACTCCTCCAGAAGCCAGCTCTGCTTTACTCCCACTACAGCCCCATAATATGCAGGGCCAGATTAAGAACATCATGGGCCTGGTGCTGAGGATTTTGGTCGGGCCTTTTATAAATAAAAATGGAAACAATTTTTTGTTATAACAAATTAAATTAGAGAGAGAGAGGGAGGATGAGAGAGAGAGAGAGAGAGAAAGAGGATGAAAGAGGTGTGAGGGGTAAGGGAGGGAGGTTGAGAGAGAAAGGGGGGGATGAGAGAAAGAAGATGCACATGAGCATGTGTGGGAATGACATCAACGCAGCCAGGCCAAGGCAAGTGACCGAAGGCACAGAACCCGGAAGGAAGACCGGGTGAAGATGGAAGCGCCCCGCCGTATTGATCACAGCACTGGAGGGCTCAGTCTGACAATTTAAGTGTACCCTAATGTGCTAATATGCTGTGCATACTACGTACATTATGGTATAACCTACCTCAGGGCCTCTAAAAAGTAGTAATGTTAGAAAAGTTTACTACCGCTTTAATATCACAGGAGCCTTTCAAAAATATTTTCAGGGACACTTTTTTTATTTAGAGTAGCTGACATCCCCTGTGTTCCTATGTACATCACAATAGTAATTACAAAATTACATAAGTCCTAATAATGAGGCAGAACAAATATGAGGACTGAGATTTCCTCTAACTTTGAACTAACAAAAGTGTGCCCATTCTAGAGCTGGTAACATTGAGGATATTCAGTATAATTTTAAAGAACTGTTTTTGTGGGTAAGAGGCATAGGGGAGGAGTATGGATGGTATAAAAGTGGGAAGTATGTGCAGGTGAGGGAGAGGAATGTGGAGGGTCTAACAGTGGGCACTATGTACATGAGAGGAGTGTGGAGGGTATGGCAGAAGGCACTATGTACAGGAGATGAGTGTGAAGGGTATGACAGTGAGCAGTATGCACAGCAGAGGAGTGTGGATGGTATGACAGTGGGCAGTATGTACAGGAGAGGAGTGTGGAGGGTATGACAGTGGGCAGTATGTACAGGAGAGGATGTGAAGGGTATGACAGTGAGTAGTATGTACAGGAGAGGAGTGTGGAGGGTATGACAGTGGGCAGTATGTACAGGAGAGGAGTGTGGGGGGTATGACAGAGGGTAGTATGTACCGGAGAGGAGTGTGGAGGGTATGACAGTGGGCACTATGTATAGGAGAGAAGTGTTGGGGTATGACAGTGGGCACTATGTATAGGAGAGGAGTGTGGAGGGTACGACAGTGGGCACTATGTAAAGGAGAGAAGTGTATGACAGCGGGCACTATGTACAGGAGAGAAGTGTGGAGGGTATGACAGTGAGCAGTATGTACAGGAGAGAAGTGTGGAGAGTATGACAGTGGGCACTATGTATAGGAGAGGAGGATGAAGGAATCTGGAAAGGAATCTGGGAAGGGCCATACATGGATTGAAATTACACCAATTAAGCAGAGACTAGCCAACGTCGATCTATGTATGGGCTAGCAGGTTTTACACAAGTCAACCTATTAACCGACTTGAGTACAACCAGCCTGTCAGGTTTTCCCCAAAACAATCAGTGCTGCCAGCTATAGTTAGCAACACTAATCATTGTATTCACTGGCAGAACAGAATAACACTGCAGGAGTTATTCCCCCATTCACAGGTCAGCAGATGAGAGGGTGTGTGGGGGACAGGCTGGGGAGAGATACTAGTCAGTGGCTGGGTAGGCACATGTTAGTATCAGAGCCAAATACACACATGTGAGGTATCGCCACGATCGTTAGAGCGAGAGCAATAATTCTAGCACTAGACCTTCTCTGTAACTCTAAACAAGTAGCCTGCAAAAAAATGTAAAGCATCGCTAGCTGTAGTGTTTTTTTTTTAATGAATGAAACAACTTTAGAAAAATTGCTGCGCAAATATCGTGTAACATAAAAAGTTGCAAAGGCCACCATTTTATTCCATAGGGTGTCTGCTAAAATAATATATATAATGCTTGAGGGTTCTGAGTCATTTTCTAGCAAAAAAAAATGATGATTTTTATATGTAGGAGAGAAGTGTCAGAATTGGCCTGGGTAGCAAGGGGTTAATCATAAGTAATATACAGATAATTATTATAAGCCCTGTGAGTTCATCCTCTCAGTCTGTTGTAGAATGTTCCAGCTTGTATTTATACTGGCCGCTCTGTATGTAGCTTCTGACAGGCTGCGCAAGCATCCCTGTATCTCCGGAACCATAGATGATAGCAGCCCCATATTTTAACCAGTGTTGAAGTATGTATTTAGCTACCTACCCCCCAAATGGGGAGTCTCTATGACTCCTGGTCGCTGAACTACAACCCTCGAAATCGATCTTTTTTTTTAATTTATTTTTTTTAATTTTTTTTTTTTTGGGCAAATGGGCCTATCTTGAGAAAGGGGCCTGGAGCTGCAGCTCCAATAGCCCCTATGTTAATCCGGCCCTGATAATATGGGCAGGCCCTCTGTGTCCTCACGTACAAAGCATGATGATGGCGAGCAGACCAGTGAAAAGGAAAAGCTTCAGGGGCTGGTTGTAAACCAGGGAGATATCCTGCAGGATTGAGGAATAAGGTAAGTGATTCTATCTACTACATGCCCCATAGACCAAATGAGCATTAGACCCTTCTTATATAGAGGGGAAGGCTACCAACAGGAGACTTTTCAGCTTTAAAAAACTTTGTGGACTATAGTGTCACTGCATAGGAATGTTCAGCTCACATCCAAACAGATGCCGGGGATTCCATACTTCATATCGCAGACACACATAACCTTGTGCTGCTGCAGAATGAACATCCACAACACTATAGATCAAAAAAGTGCTGTGAAAATGCAGATGAGCTAACTAAATGTTTATAAGGTGGTAGAGTAATAACATTAGGTGCTGTCAAGATCCAGGAGAGAAGACTAAAAGACGTATAAGTTGGTGGATAAGGATGCAGAGAGAAAACCAAAGGCTTTTAAGTTGGTGAACCAATAGGACAAGTTAATGTCAGGATGCAGAGAGAAAATGAAAGACTTATAACCTAGTGAACCGATAGGGAGAGATGCTGCAAGGATAAAAGGAGTGAAAACTAAATTTTTATATATTTAAGAATGAATAGGATTAGGTCCTGTCATGATGCAGGAGAGAAAACTAAAGGCTTAAAAATTGGTGGATCAATAGGATAAGGTGCTGTCTGGTAACAGGAGTAAAAACGAAAGGCTTACAAGTTAGTGGTGCAATATGACGAGCCTCTGTCAGGATGCAGGAGAGAGAACTGAAGACTTGTAGGTTAGTGGGCCAATAGGATGAGGTGCTACCAGGATGCAGGAGAGAAAACTAAAGGGTTATAAGTTGGTGGACCAATAGGATGAGGTGCTGTCAGGATGCAGGGGAGAGAACTGAAGACTTGTAAGTTAGTGGACCAATAGGATGAGATCCTGCCAAGATGCAGGAGAGAAAACTAAAGGTTTATAAGGTAATGGATCAATAGGAAGGCTCAGGATATACAGTGGATATAAAAAGTCTACACACCCCTGTTAAAATGTCAGGTTTCTGTGATGTAAAAAAATGAGACAAAGATAAATCATTTCAGAACTTTTTCCACCTTTAATGTGACCTATAAACTGTACAACTTAGTTGAACAACAAACTGAAATCTTTTAGGTGGAGGGAAGTAAAAATAAAATAATATGGTTGCATAAGTGTGCACACCCTTAAACTAATACTTTGTTGAAGCACCTTTTGATTTTTATTACAGCACTCAGTGTTTTTGGGTATGAGTTTATCAGCATGGCACATCTTGACTTGGCAATATTTGCCCACTCTTCTTTGCAAAAACACTCCAAATCTGTGAGATTGCAAGGGCATCTCTTGTGCACAGCCCTCTTCAGATCACCCCACAGATTTTCAATCGGATTCAGGTTTGGGTTCTGGCTGGGCCATTCCAAAACTTTAATCCGCTTCTGGTGAATCCATTCCTTTGTTGATTTGGATGTATGCTTTGGGTCACTGTCATGCTGAAAGATGAAGTTCCTCTTCATGTTCAGCTTTCTAGCAGAAGCCTGAAGGTTTTGTGCCAATATTGACTGACATTTGGAACTGTTCACAATTCCCTCTATTTGGACTAAGATAGAGGAAATTACCTGTTACAGCTGAAGAAAAACAGCCCCAAAGCATGATGCTGCCCCCACCATGCTTCACTGTGGGTATGGTGTTCTTTTGGTGATGTGCAGTGTTGTTTTTGCGCCAAACATATCTTTTGGAATTGTGGCCAAAAAGTTCAACCTTAGTTTCATCAGACCATAGCATGCTTTTGGAAGACTTCAGATGTGTTTTTGCAAAATTTAGCCGGGATTGGGTGTTTTTCTTTGTAAGAAAAGGCTTCCGTCTTGCCACTCTCCCCCATAGCCAAGACATATGAAGAATACAGGAGATTGTTGTTACATGTACCACACAGCCAGTACTTGCCAGATATTCCTGCAGCTCCTTTAATGTTGCTGTAGGCCTCTTGGGAACCTCCCTGACCAGTTTTCTTCCCTTCTTTTCATCAGTTTTGAAGGACGTCCAGTTCTTGGTAATGTTACTGTTATGCCAAATTCACTGTGTTCCATGATATATCTAATGCCTTGGAAAATCTTTTGTACCCTTCTCCTGACTGTTACCTAATAACAATGATATCCCTCTGATGCTTTCGAAGCTCTCTGCGGACCATGGCTTTTGCTGTAGGATGCGACTAAGTAAATGTCAGGAAAGACCTACTAGAACAGCTGAACTTTATTTGGGGTTAATAAGAGGCACTAAATGAGTTGATGAGAAGATGGATGGAGCCAAATACAGGGCAATCTTAGAAGAAAACCTGTTATGCCCCGTACACACAATCGGACATTCCGACAACAAAATCCATGGATTTTTTCCGATAGATGTTGGCTCAAACTTGTCTTGCATACACACGGTCACACAAAGTTGGTCGGAAATTGCGAACGTCAAGAATGCGGTGACGTACAACACGTACGATGAGCCGAAAAAATTAAGTTCAATAGCCAGTGCGGCTTTTCTGCTTGATTGCGAGCATGCGTGGAACTTTGTGCGTCGGAATTGTGTACACACGATCGTAATTTCCCACAACGGATTTTGTTGTCGGAAAATTTGAGATCCAGATTTCAAATTTTGTGTGACGGAAATTCCGATGGAAAATGTCCGACGGAGCCTACACACGGTCAGAAATTTCTGACAAAAAGCTCCCATCGAACATTTTCCGTCGGAAAATCTGACCATGTGTACGGGGCATTAGAGTCTGCAAAAGACTCGAGATTGGGGCGGAAGTTCTCCTTCCAGCGGGACAACGACTCTAAACATACAGCCAGAGCTACAATGGAATTGTTTAGATCAAAGAATATTCATGTGTTAGAATAGCCCAGTCAAAGTCCAGACCTAAATCCAATTGAGAATCTGTGGCAAGACTTGAAAATTGCTGTTCAAACGCTCTCCATCCAATCTGACAGAGTTTGAGCTATTTTGCAAAGAAGAATGGTCAAAAATGTCACTCTCTAGATGTGTAAAGCTGGTAGAGACATCCCCAAAAAGACTTGCAGCTGTAATTGCAGAGAAGGGTAGTTCTACAAAGTATTGACTCAGGGGGCTAAATACAAATGTACACCACACTTTTCACATATTTATTTGTAAAAAAAAAATTGAAAATCATTTATCATTTTCCTTCCACATCACAATTATGTGCCACTTTGTGTTGGTCTATCACATAAAATCCCAATAAAATACATTTACGTTTTTGGTTGTAACATGAGAAAATGTGGAAAATTTGAATACTTTTTTAAGGCACTGTAGAATTTAGCCAGTTTAGAGCAATACGAGGTTTGTATCTTTAACAAAGCTGTGCTGCTTCTTTAAATAGAAATGCGGGTTTCATATACTAATACATTAACTTTCTTTCTCCGATTTTTAGGCAACAGACGTGGAACTCATTTCAGCACAAAGGACCTGGAGTGTTTGGGCCAGCACTTCTGTGATGCTTTATTAGATTACTGCGACCCGGACCGCGCTCAGGCAAGTCCTTCGTCACATGGCTACCCGCAGGATGTAGAAGCGGGTCAGCGGTGTCTGACGCAAAGAATACGTTGATATATTGGTTTCCCGAGTCAAATTAATTCACTGACACGGCCTGACTTTAGAAAGAATCACAGTGTTTCCCTCTATCTGAGCCCAGAGGTTTCTTGAGCGGTTCTGGTGTCTGGAGGTTAGTGGCTCCACTTTCCAGAGGAAATCATGCCGTGATTGCCAGTAACTGAGCCAGCCCAGGGGGATGTGCAGGTGTTACAGGTTCAGCAGACCTACATCACATTTAATCATATATGAAATTATTGTGCGTGGCGCCATCTGACTTTTGTTCATGTGTTGTACGTACAGCTAATTCCTGCTTTATATTCTGCTGTGCAGTGTTATGTGACAAAGCATGGCTTATAGTAAACTTGTGAATACTGTATGCCATGTGTCTCAAATCTTCTCATGTCCAGCAGTATGCAAGAAGCATTTAAAGGCCATGTAAACCCTAACATTTACCTTTTCTTATTTTAACCATTTTTGTCTGCCATTATACCATTGAATGAGTTTTGTTATTCATTTGATCATTTAAAAAAATACTTGTTGATCCTGCCCATAATTTAGTGAGCTTCCTGTGATCTCTGCATGCACTGATTGCTGTTAGCTGCATTGCTCTCTGAGAACCATGGGACTATTCCCCTCTATGTTATGGACATTAATAGAGGGGCAGAAGTCTGTAGTCCTTCCTGTTTCTGTTTTCCTAATACAGTACGGTAAGTGAGTGTTGTCACCCTAGGACAGGAAGTGTGTTACTGACAGGATCACCAGGTGAAAATAGAAAGAATATGCAGGCATAAATTCTAAGCTGCACTTTTGTTGCAACTACTGTAATGCCGCGTACACACGGTCGGAATTTCCGATGGAAACAGTCCGATGGGAGCTTTTCATCGGATTTTCCGACCGTGTGTATGCCCATCAGTCTTTTTCTGTCGGCATTTCCGACGGACTTTGGATTGAGAACCTGTTCTTAATTTTTCCAACGGAAAACCTTACTTTCGGATTTTTCGATCGTGTGTATGCAATTTTGACAAGCAAAATTCCGACGCATGCTCGGAAACAATTCAACGCATGCTCGGAAGCATTAAACTTCCCTTTTATAGTGCCGCCGAACGTGTTGTATGTCGCGGTGTTATTGACCATCGGAATTTGGTGTGACCGTGTGTAGGCAAGACAGTTTGAGCGAAATTCCGTCGGAATTCCGACGGGAAAACCATCAGAGCTTTTTCCGACGAGAATTCCGTGTGTACGCGGCATAAGAGGCTGATGTCAAATCACATTTAGGAACTTAACCCTTTTGTTGCCAGGTCCGCACGGCACTGCTTCCAGCTATATTCCTCCTACAGCACTGCTTCCAGCTACATTCCTCCTCTGCTATAAGCTCATGGTCATTTCAGTGACCATAAATTAATAACAGAAATTTTCAGAAGACTATGCTGAACACAACAATAGCTCTGATTAGCTATTCTCCTGAAATACTAGCCGCCCATCCCACTGATACCGCGGTCACCGCCTCTCTACCTGTCACCCACTGTTTCCTCCATTCCTGCACTACCTAAAATGCCTGCACTGCCCCCCCCCCCCCCCCCCCACTGTCCCCTGCCTTCACCACCAATTTTAACCCCCCAGCATCAGCCTGTGCCCGCACTTCCTCGAACCTTAATGTGTAGTGTTCGGAAAAGCGGCATCACTACAAGTCGAGTCAACATGTGCTGCAGGCACAAAGAATCAGGGCCACAGCATTTAAACACCCGCCTCCACTGCCTATTGCAGCTTATGGGGGGTGGTTGGCAGGCAGCAAAAACACAGCTCAACTGCGCATTTTTGCTTCCCCCAACTGCAAGTGTAAACAGTGGCCGCATTTGATGGGCACAGTGGCGGTATTTGATTGGCACAGTGGCAGCATTTGATGGGCACAGTGGCAGTGTTTGAGCACAGTGTCGGCATTTGATGGCACAGTGGCAGCGTTTGATGGGCACAGTGGCAGCATTTGATGGTCACAGTGGCTGCAATTGATGGGGCACAGTGGCTGCAATTGATGGGGCACAGTGGCTGCATTTGATGGGCACAGTGGCTGCAATTGATGGGCACAGTGGCGGCATTTGATGGGGGTGGTTGGCAGGCAGCAAAAACACGGCTCAACTGTGCATTTTTGCTTCCCCCAACTGCAAGTGTAAACAGTGGCCGCATTTGCTGGGCACAGTGGCGGTATTTGATTGGCACAGTGGCAGCATTTGATGGGCAAAGTGGCAGTGTTGGAGCACAGTGTCGGCATTTGATGGCACAGTGGCAGCGTTTGATGGGCACAGTGGCAGCATTTGATGGGCACAGTGGCTGCAATTGATGGGGCACAGTGGCTGCATTTGATGGGCACAGTGGCTGCATTTGATGGGCACAGTGGCTGCGTTTGATGGGCATAGTGAGGTTGCAATTTGTTTTTGTTTTTTCTGAATTTTTCAGTTTGTTAGCGCCCGCCAGAAAAATTTTGAGCACCAGAGGTGAGGGGGTCTAACATATATACAGGTGTGTGGGGGGAACTGACATATATACAGGTGGGAGGGGGGCTGACATATATACAGGTGTATGTGGGGGGGCTAGCATGTATACAGGTGTGTGGGGGGGCTGACCTGACATATATACAGGTGTGTGGGGGGGGGCTGACATATATACAGGTGTGAGGGGGCTGACATATATACAGGTTTGAGGGGGCTGACATATATACAGGTATGTGGGGGCTAGCATATATACAGGTGTGTTGGGGGGGCTGGCATATATACAGGTGTGCGGGGGGGCTGACAAATATACAGGTGTGAGGGGGGGCTGACACATATACAGGTGTGTGTGGGGCTGGCATATATACAGGTGTGTGGGGGGTCTGACATATATACAGTTGTGAGGAAGGCTGACATATATACAGGATTGAGGGGGGCTGAGTGCGCACAGGTGGGGTGTGCGGATTCAGTTAGATGGCCAGTGGGCAAGCCCTGGGGAATGTTTGTTGTCTGGCTTGGGAGGGGGGGGGGGCAGGCCTAAAGCTGTGTAAGGGGCCCAAAAATTTCTGATGGCTGCCCTGTGTGGAACCAATTGCTTTCAGAAGTCACCTAATTGATAGAGTCCACCTGTGTGTAATTTAATCTTGGTATAAATACAGCTGTTCTGTGAAGCCCTCAGAGGTTTGTTAGAGAACCTTAGTGAACAAACCGAGCACTGTTCAATCCATCATCTGAAAATGGAAAGACTATGTCACAACTGCAAACCTACCAAGACATGGTCGTCCACCTAAACTGACAGGCCGGGCAAGGAGAGCATTAATCAGAGAAGCAGCCAAGAGGCTCATGGTAACTCGGGAGGAGCTGCAGAGATCCACAGTTTAAGTGAGAGAATCTGTCCACAGGACAAGTATTAGTTGTGCACTCCACAAATCTGGCCTTTATGGAAAAGTAGCAGGAAGAAAGCCATTGTTCAAAGAAAGCCATAAGAAGTCCCATTTGCAGCCATGTGGGGGACACAGCAAACATGTGTCAAGAAGGTACTCTGGTCAGATGAGACCAAAATGTTACTTTTTAGTCTAAAAGCAAAACGATATGCGTAGCGAAAAAATTACACTGGTGGCAGCATCACGTTGTAGGGATGCTTTTCTTCAGCAGGGACAGGGAAGCTGGTTAGAGTTGTTGCCAAGATGGATGGAGCCAAATACAGGGCAATCTTAGAAGAAAACCTGTTTTGAGTCTGCAAAAGACTTGTGACTGGGGTGGAGGTTGACGAGCAGGACAACGACCCTAAACATACAGCCAGAGCTACAATGCAGTGGTTTAGATCAAAGCAATCATGTGTAAAGCCCCATACACACGCGCGGATTATCCGAGGACCAGGTCCGTCAGACCATGTCCGTCATACTTTGTCTGATGTTGGTTTTGCGTACACACGGTCGGACAGAATCCATCGGAAAATCCTACCGTGTGTATGGGGCTTTAGAATGGCCTAGTCCAGACCTAAATCCAATTGAGAATCTGTGGCAAGACTTGAAAATTGCTGTTTACGGATGCTCTCCATCAAATCTGACAGAGCTTGAGCTATTTTGCAGAGAAGAATGGGCAAAAATGTCACTCTCTAGATGTGCAAAGCCGGTAGAGACATCCCCAAAAAGACTTGCAGCTGTAATTGCAGCGAAAGGTGGTTCTACAAAGTATTGACTCAGGGGGGCTGAATACAAATGCTCGCCACACTTTTCACATATTTGTGAACATTTTTGAAAACCATTTATAATTTTCCTTCTACTTCACAATTATGTGCCACTTTGTGTTGGTCTATCACATAAAATCTCAATAAAATATATTTACGTTTTGCTTGTAACATGAGAAAATTTGGAAAATTTCAAGGCACTGTACTTTTTATTCTACTGGTCATGTGCTTTCAGAAAATATATGGTTTAGGGGCTCTTTTACAAACTTTAAAAGCTGTAAGTGAAAAATTAAAACCTCCAGATTTTTAGAGAAATGATTGTTTGATTTTCAACATTTTGCAAAAAGGTGCAATTTAAAATTTACAAATATTTGTTATTTATTAACTCAACACTGGTTTAGCTTTTATATTTAGCAAGGATTTAGCAGGAATTTTGTAAAATTTTCTGTGTTTTTATCTGCTAATAATGATTTTAGTGTATTTGCAGCAAAAATATTGCTTTGATAAACATTTGCGCAAACATCACGGGGCTTTAAAGATCAGTAGCTCCTTCTTTTTATTCTTATTAGTCATGTGCTTTTGAAATATATAGGGTTATGGAGTATTTTACAAACTCTGAAAGCGGTAAGTGAAAAATAAAAAAAAGCAATAGAAAAATTGCAAAAATGGTCTGGCTGTTCATTACTAAAAGTTTTATTTTTTTAATAATAAGAGAGTGTTATAAAGACCCATAAAGACCATGGTTTAAAACAGAATTTCTGTTTGCAAGTATTGAAATAATATTGGGAAGTGGCATTTTTGCATGGTCAGGGTGAATGAGTGTCCACATCACCTACCAGTGGCCTCTCATTATATATTTGTGTCCACTGTAGTTATGGACCCAACACCAGCCTGTGGAAAATGAAGGAGTGGCAACCCAGTGATGTGACGCCTGTGCTCTTCCCTCTTGTAATTTGAATGATACTTGCTAGAAGGAGGACATTTTGTAGCCTGAGCTGCTTTTTGTTTTAAACTCTTGCTGAAAGACTGTTTTGTTTTTTTTCCCAGAGTTGAGCTTTAAGGAATTAAAGTTGGATCAAATAATAACCCCTATATGAAACCAAGTATGTTTCATTTTTAAAAGCATTCATTAATATTTTGGAAAACATTAACATATGGGGTAATGAGAAGGAATGTATTCATGTCCATTCAATGTGTGTATTCATGTCCAGCAATAGCTACGGATTGTGATTCACAACTGGAAGTACGGTATGTGGTAAACATTGGTTTTCACAAGGGCGCACTTTAGTAACATTAAAAAAAACGTACTGAAGAGGTTTAAAAAGAAACTTATAGACTCTCTTTAATAAGTCACAAACGTTATGTGCAAAGTACAATAAACTATAGTAACATCCAGAATTCCTCAACTCCTAGATTGAAATCTGATTGGTTGCTATGGGTGTAATCACTTTGTCCATTGCCATTGATCTGCATTTCTTATTAGAAGCAGCGTGTAAATGACAAACCCAATCTAGGATGTTGCCAATAATAATGATTGATCTATTTGTAGTACACTATGTGTCTGAAAGAACTGGAAGAAGAGGTGAAACATAAAGTCAATCAACAGCTAAGCTTAGACTCTGAAGCCTTTCTAGATATTCTTTCCGATTTGGACTCCAGGTAAGTGTTCCCTCCTCAGGAGTACAGGCCTTTTATAGTCAATAAAATGAGGAATGTACAAGAAACATGCATATAGAACCCATTAAAAAGTAATGAGGGTTTGAAGGCACATACAGGGGGCAGAGATCCAGAGGCGAGGGGCAGCGGGTGGACCCTCCTAATTAAATAAAAGGGCCTCTTTAATCAGAAGCTCACAGTATTGTGTTTATTAGTCAAAAAATTATTAATTCACCTAATTTTAAAGCATTTGCAATTCAAATTCACCTTTACCTGATCGTAAAAAAACAAAAAATCTGCAATTCTGAGTCTCCAATTGATAATAAAGCCAGCGTTATATTAGCAGGCACAACAGCTTTAAAGACTTAATAGTGGCTATTCATAGTTCAGTACTTTTGGCGACACAGTCCTGCTCCATCCTTGTTCGATGAACTGAAACTGAGGATTTTAACCCAAAATGTAAACTTATGTTTACATTTTGGCATGGCCAATTGTCTTCAGTAAAAAGCAAGGGATGATGATGGCGAAAAGGCTGAAGACTGTGGTCATAGCTAGGCATATAATTGTTCTAGATCCCTACTTTCCATTTTTTTATTACTATGCCTCTTAGTTTAGTGCTGGGTACTAACTGATCTATCTTTGTTGGGTTTTAGCACTGGAGGCTCGGACAGTTCTGACTCTAATGATCCTCCTGCCCATCTGATGGAACTGGCATGTAAGGTATGTCTTTAAAAAAAATAGCAATTCTCTTCTGATGAACATCCATCTGCCTGATCTATGCATAGATCTTCAGTATTTCTCCCATGCTGCTTCCTCTTACTAGAACACTCTTCCACATACCACCATGCACTCATTGAGCCTCAACATTTTCAAATGCTCTTTTAAAAGGCAATCTGTTTCATAAAGATCAATTGTATGCATCAATACTGATTTTTCCCATTCTCTGTTCTTTTCTCCTCTTACCTCCTTTCTTGTCACCTCTTCTTTCTTGCTTTCATGTGTTTCTCTTTCTACAGGGGAGACCAAGAAAGAAGCTGCTGAAATCAAAGAGGGAGAGAAATTCCCAAAGGAAGCAACCCAAATTAAACCCTTTCCAAGAACAACTGGTAAAACCATTGCATTGGGATGGTACTGAGCAGTTAAAGTTACACATCGGTTAAAAGTGAAAATGAAAGCATATCTAAGCCCATAGACCAAACCTTGTATACTGTATATTGCAGCTTACCAGTCCTTAGATGTGATGGCTGCATTTTTTTCAGGCTTTCCTTCCTTTATTTTTACAGGTAATCCTGTGAATAACACACATCTATTCCTAGGGTGGCTTTACCCACCCCTCCACCGTGTCTATGGAGGAAGCCATGGTTTTCACAGAGTCTAGACTTCAAACATGTCTTCCTCTCCATCTCTATTACATGGGGGTGGAAGAATTGGCAGTTTACAGAAGGAAAATAACATTGTACTTTTAGTTCACCTTACAGGAAGTGACAAGGATTCTGCATTTCTGACACAAACAGGTATTTTCTGTACCTGCTGAAATTGTTCTTAGCCTGCACAATGAAAACTAATGAAGTAATCACATTTATGGACTAGTAATGTGGTTACAGTGAAGTTTAGGGGTTACAGGAAGAGTTAGACTGGGGTTCCTGGGAGGGTTAGAGGAACAGTGTTACAGTGAGATTAATTGGCAGGGATGCAGGAAATAAAACCAACATGCTCAAATGATGAAAGCTAATGTATCATGTTTCTTACCACGTTCACCTGTCACAGCTCACCCCTTTTTCCAATAGTTGTTTCCATCAGGATAATCTGTTGTACCACATATTATGCATCATCTCAGGCTGGTCTGACAGCCATAGCTATGATCTTAGTATATAGTGATGGCCTGTCCTTTCAGATCCCCTTCCAGTAGACCACCTTTGGAATGAGGTGGACTGCTACACAAAGCAAAAAAACTGAGCACAACAAATCAGCATGGGCCAATGTCCACAAGGACTATTTCCAGCACTTTTTAAATCCATGTCGCCAGGAAAGCAGAAAGAGGTCCTACCCTTTTCTACATAGGTGGGCTTCATTATGTGGCCACCACTGAATATCTTTATTCTTTAGCGGTGAGTTTTGCCACAGAGCCATACCTGTGCACTTCTACCTACCTCCTTGGTTGACATATGATTTGGTGACTTTGTTTCAGGATGGATGGCTCTAAATGACATATATAAAAAAGGGGGGTAAGTGGGACTTTAAATAGAGCACATATAATCACGTGCCTCCATCCCTGAATCAAGAAAATAGATGTGGGGGGGGGGGGGCAAAAAAGCCACCGTTAGAAAAAATGGAATAGGGAGCCATTCGGAGATCCGGGGGGGGGGGGGGCGTGGAGGTGGCAGACCCAGGGTAGGAGTGAGCCTCTCCCAGGCCTGCCTGCAATTGCAGTTAGGAATAAACCTTGGATGAGGGAGCTAGCAAGTCCAGGAGCCCTGTGGAAAGGGAAGGGTGATAGAAGCCAGTCATCAAGTCACTAGTATGAAAAAGGTCTCTGAAGGAGCGAAAGTTTATCTCTGGTGAGGCGGTGGAGGGGGGGCAGAGGGGTGTGGCCTCTGGCACTTACTCCCGGTAACTTGTACCCAGGAATCTGGGCGCGGCGGAGGGGCCGGTAGGGGGTCCCCGCCGGGAGTGGGTGGAACCAGGATATACAGTTCTCTGCAGAAAGACTGGAGATCCTCTGGGTATTGTAAGGTAGTGGACCTCCCGTCTCTCTTTGCAGTGAGGCTGAAGGGGAAACCCCATTGGTATCGGAAATCGTGTTCTCTTAGTGAGGCGAAAAGTGGTTATAAGGAATGTCGTTGCTGGAGGGTGATCCACGACAGATCCGGGAAGAGCTGTATGGGGGCGCTGTCAAAGTCAATGGTGTGCATGTTGCACGCTTTTCTCATAATTTCCTCCTTGATGGTGTAGTTGTGTGCCCTACAGATCACGTCTCCTAGTCTGGAACCCGGTCCGCGGGGACGGAGGGAGCGATGGGCCCAGGCCAGTTTAACTGTTTGGTGTTCTGGGCGGCCATATAAATTGTTGAAGATGGCTTGCAATATTGTAGGTAAATCTTTGTCCTGGGTTGCCTCTGGGAGAACGCGGACCCTGATGTTGTTACACCTGCCCCTATTGTCGAGGTGCTCGAGATAGCGTTGAAAGTCCCTGAGGGTGGAGGCTTGTGAGGCCAGGCAAGCGTGTATTTGTGAGAGTTCATGCTTAGTGTCGCAGGTGTCTTTCTCTAGAGATGTGACTTTAGTAGATAGATGGTGGAGATCAGTGCGTAGCATGTTGAACTCAGATATGCAGGTTTCACGTACTTCTTGAATGAGCATACGGAAGTCCTGTTTTGTGGGCATGAAGCAGACATAGTCCTGCCAGGAGGTATACGCCTCGGGTTCAGTGTCAGAGTCCGTTGCGGTGTGGGTATAAGTGCTCTGCGCTGGGGCAGAGTAGGGTGTTGGCAGGGGGTAGCCTCCCTGGAGTGGTTGGAGGGGGTTGTAGTTTTGAGCTTTGTCTTCTTGGAGGATGCTTGCGGGCACCCTGCATGCGAATGAGCCCCCTGTAGCCTTGGTGAGTGTGGGGCATGGGGGGGTACTGGGGCATGGGGAGAATCACTCTGATGTGGAGAGAGGGAGGGAGCTCTGTCCTTGTGAGCCTGGGATCGCTGTGGGAGAGAGCGGGGATCCCATTCAGGGATAGATAAGTCCCAGGAGGAGGATGGCTGGGCGGTGTGAGCAGATGGGAATGGCGGGAGCACCACAAGGCAGGGGGAGGGGGAAATGGCTGCAAGAGGCTCTCCAACAGATGTCCTCCAGAGGGAGCGGGGACACCGATCAGGGAGCTGGCAGGGGGAGCTGGGACGTGGGCAGCCAGGAGATCCCCCTCAGAGCCATACCTGATAGTCCCGTGTCCTGCAGAGGCTCGTGGTGGAGGAGAGGGTTGTGGTGCATGCAGCCGGCACCATCTTGGCCGCGTGTAGTCCCGCCAGAGCTCCGTGGTTAAAATACTCCTTGATGAGCGGCGGAGGAGCAGAGAAGGACCTGGTGGAGTGTCCTTGGGGGTTAGTTTCTTTATTTGTCTGCGGTTTGCTCATGGTTAGCGGCGTAGTTATGCAGGCTTAGGTGATGTGCAGGCAGGCCAGGCTGGGAGCTTCAGCGAGACACGTCTGCTCCGGAAGCCATCCAAACCATGCCCCCTTGGATATCTTTTTATATCCTTTTCCTGTTTTATACAGTTCAACTAACCTTTCCTGCAGATCCTTTGACGATTTTTTCGATTTCCCAATGACTCAGAATCCAGAAATGTCAGTGCAGCACTGGATGAAAGATGCAAGGGTGTGTCAGGAGTCCAGAAACTCATTGAACTTTTATACACACACACTAATTACAAGCAAACAGATCACAGGTGAGGATGGTTACCTTTAATAGCCATTCAAACCCCTTTGTGTCAACTTGTTTACATGTTATCAGACCAAAATCACCAGGGTATGTAAACTTTTGATCAGGGTCATTTGGGTAGTTTCTGCTGTCATTATGATTTAAAAAGAGTAAACACAGTTGGTTGAAAATAAATGGCTTCAGCCAAACACTAACCATGAGTAAAAGGAAAGTTTTTGTGTTATCATTTGTATTCTCTGAAAAATGGCCAAGAAATCATAAATTCTGTCATGGTATGTAAACTTATGAGCACAACTGTATATAGTATCTCACAAAAGTGAGTACACCCCTCACATTTTTGTAAATATTTTATTATATCTTTTCATGTGACAACACTGAAGAAATGACACTTTGCTACAATGTAAAGTAGTGAGTGTACAGCTTGTATAACAGTGTAAATTTGCAGTCCCCTCAAAATAACTCAACACAGCCATTAATGTCTTAACCACTGGCAACAAAAGTGAGTACACCCCTAAGGGAAAATGTCCAAATTGGGCCCGAATTGTCAAAATATTGTGTGGCCACTATTATTTTCCAGCACTGCCTTAACCCTCTTGGGCATGGAGTTCACCAGAGCTTCTCAGGTTGCCACTGGAGTCCTCTTCCACTCCTCCATGACGACATCACGTAGCTGGTGGATGTTAGAAACTTTGCGCTCCTCCACCTTTCGTTTGAGGATGCCCCACAGATGTTCAATAGGGTTTAGGTCTGGAGACATGCCTGGCCAGTTCATCACCTTTACCCTCAGCTTCTTTAGCAAGGCAGTGGTCGTCTTGGAGGTGTGTTTGGGGTCGTTATGTTGGAATACTGCCCTGCGGCCCAGTCTCCAAAGGGAGAGGATCATGCTCTGCTTCAGTATGTCACAGTACATGTTGGCATTTATGGTTCCCTCGAATTGAACTGTAGCTCCACAGTGCCGGCAGCACTCATGCAGCCCCAGACCATGACACTCCCACCACCATGCTTGAATGTAGGCAAGACACACTTGTCTTTGTACTCCTCACCTAGTTGCCGCCACACACGCTTGACACCATCTGAACCAAATAAGTTTATCTTGGTCTCATCAGACCACAGGACATGGTTCCAGTAATCCATGTCCTTAGTCTGCTTGTCTTCAGCAAACTGTTTGTGGGCTTTCTTGTGCATCATCTTTAGAAGAGGCTTCCTTCTGGGACAACAGCCATGCCGCAGCTCAGTTTCACGGTCTTGGCAATCTTCTCATAGCCTAGGCCAGTAATGGCAAATCTTTTTGAGCCCGAGTGCCCAAACAGCGATACAAAACCAACTTATTTATTTCAAAATGCCAACACAGAATTAAACCTATGAGCGGCTCTGTACAGAGGATGGGACTGATCATCCCTCTGAATGAGCCCTAAGGGACCAAAAATGTAAGATTCTGCCAGATTTGTTCAGAATGCAGGGTTCAGGAATGCGTTGTGCTCAGAATGCACTGTGCACTATACACTGTGTGCAACATACACTGACCTACCTGACCAATACACTGACCTACCTGACCCCTACACTGACCTACCTGACCCCTACACTGACCTACCTGCACTACTCACCCCCCCCCCCCACACACACACACACACACACACACAGTACAATGTAGATTGGAGGATTCATCATCTTCCATGCCTCTCCATGGCCTTATCGTCCAGCTCTTCCCAGGCAGTATTGCAGGAGTCCCCACCATCCAGCTGCTTCTTGGTATCCCCACCGCTGAGAGGTCAGCTAGCAGCCACTGCACCTCTCCCATGGTCATGATCTGCTCTGAGCACCGCCCCTCCCCCTCTGCTGTTCCACAGGTCACAGTGCCAGAGGAACAGGCTGGACCAAAGTAGTCCTGGGGCAGGGGGAGCTGGAATAGGGTGCCGCAGAGAGGAATGCCTGAATGCCTCACCGAAGGTGTAGGGTTCCTGGGGAGGCAATAAGCTGCCGCACAGACCCTCGTGGCGGCGGAGGAATAACTTTACACCCCCCCCTTACCACCCACCCTGAGGACGCCCCTGGCACTGATGCAAGAAAGGGAGCCGGTGCATTGCCATAGAATGAGATTTGCCGTGGAATGAGATGCTCCGCCTCCATCACATCCTATTGGCTTACACTGGTCACGTGACCTATTTAACCGTGTGATGGAGGCGGAGCATCTCATCCGACGGCAAATCTCATCCTGCTGTTAATCTCTAGCAGCTCAGCAGCACATGATGTGTTCAGGGAAACACTGTGATGCAAGATCTGTGTGTGTAAATAAAGAAAGCACTTTAGAAGGGGAGGGGAGTATGTTATAGTAAAACAAAATCAGTGTGCATATGACATAACAGGGGCGCAGCCGACCCTTGCGGCCCCAAGCTCCTGGTGTCCTGTCAAATAATGTCCCAGACAGCTGTGACAGAGACTGATGTGAGACTGATGTTTGCTCCGTGCAGCTCCAGCTATCACAGGGAGGAGATCCTCTCCCTGTGATAGCCAAAGTGAGACTGATGTTCGCGTCGAGATACACTCCGCTCCCCTCTCCTGGACTGACATGGAGACGAGTGAGGGAAAGATGGCCCCCACCCAACTCCATGACACTGCAGGGCGGAAGCGACCTCAAAACGTCACTTACGCCCATAGCTCTTAAAGGGCCATTTTATTTTTTTAAATGACAACATTTTTTTTTTTTTTATATTGCATTTTAGTGTAAATATGAGATCTGAGGTCTTTTTGACCCCCAGATCTCATATGAGGTCCTGTCATGCTTTTTTTCTATTACAAGGGATATTTACCTTCCTTGTAATAGGAATAAAAGTGACAAATTTTTTTTTTTAAAACAGTGTAAAAATAAAAGGTAAAATAAATAAGAAAAAAAAAATACAAATTTTAAACGCGCCTCGTCCCGCCAAGCTTGCATGCAGAAGCGAACGCATACGCAAGTAGCGCCCGCATATGAAAACAGTGTTCAAACCACACATGTGAGGTATCGCCGCGATCGGTAGAGCGAGAGCAATAATTCTAGCCCTAGAACTCCTCTCTAACGTAAAACATGCAACCGGTAGAATTTTGCCTATGGAGATTTTTAAGGGTAAAAGTTTGTCGCCATTCCACGAGCGGGTGCAATTTTGAAGTGCGACATGTTGGGTATCAATTTACTTGGCGTAACATTATCTTTCACAATATAAAAACAATTGGGCTAACTTTACTGTTGCCTTATTTTTTAATTCAAAAAAGTGTATTTTTTAAAAAAAAGTGTGCTTGTAAGACCGCTGCGCAAAGACGGTCCGACAGAAAGTATTGCAACGACCGCCATTTTATTCTCTAGGATGTTAGAAAAAAAATGTATAATGTTTGGGGGTTCTAAGTAATTTTTTAGCAAAAATAAATGTTTTAACTTGTAAACAACACATCTAAACACAACACATCTAAAAAAGAGGCCTGGTCCTTAAGTGGTTAACACTTACCTCCTAGATTACCAGTAGCTGATATTCATGGTAAGTCACTATAATATATAACAGCAACTCCTCTGCCAAAGGCAAACAAATAACTGGTGTGGTTTTCCTTTCAGCCTGGGTACTTACTGCACCTCTCCCGACATGGGGTCTCCTCGCACAGTGGATAGCCCCTCCCCCTTCACTCTACTGGCCCACGCCCATCATCTGACTTTTTCCTCCAGACAATTTCAGCCTCCCGACATGACATCTGTCTCTCTGTAGCTGAGAACTCAGGTGAGAGGTCTGCTGTGATGATAGGACAGTCAAAACTAGAAGCGGCGGGCCTCCCCATAAGTTGGGGAACTTATACAACAACTCATTGGTTGGGGTCCGCCACCCGGGGCCCCCTACATATGTATGGGCTGTTCCCTTCCCTGATGTCGGACACTTAATGGGGGCACCAGACCGATTTGCCTCCCGGCCCAGTCTGCTCCATAAGACTGGCGCTACAATAAAAGTGTAGCGCAAGCTGGCGGGGACTCTTTTCGTGCTGCCCTTCTTGCAAAGTGCCGCCCTAGGCCTGGGCCTTGTTGGCCTAGGCTAAGATACAGCGTTGCCTCTACTATCACAGGAGTGAGCTCTTTCTCGGATTCAAACCCCCCTCACATGCTCTTACTCTCCCCGTTTGAGAACTCTCCTGTGATTTAGGATGTGAACAGTAACAGCTGGGAGTATCAGTCTTAGCAACTCCCTAGCAACAAGGCAGAATGGGATAATGCCATCTCTGTAATTTTTTCAGTCAGGCTTCAGAAGGTATGTAAATGGCCTACTACACCTAAAACAAGGGCATTATTCAACATTAGAGCTGCACCGTTTGTATTTATCTACCGACACCACCTAAATGCATAGGCAGATTTTTTGTAAAGGTGAACCAGACCTTTAAGTCAGCCAATAAAGGGTGTCGCATTCTATCTTTATGGGCTCATTCAGGCTTCATTTTCGTTCAGATCGTGCTTCAGACAGCAATAGACAGGCAGTGATAGAGTGTTGTATTGCCTCCTCTCTGCATGATTATCCCCCCAATTGACCAGATAACTGAGCATGTTGTGTGCGGTTACGGGGTGGTTGCCCAGTGGCCCCATTCACTTGAGCGTGACTAGCGATATACTTCCTGCCATGACATGTGTACTCCCCCTGACTGCCACCTCAGCAAAAAAAGGAGGAGGAGCGGTTGAAGAGTGGTAAAAATGTGGCTCAACCGCGGGGGTTTTTACCGGAGCTCAGTCGCTAGTTTAAATGAGACCTTAGGCTCAATCCATCGTTGTTCTGGCAGCAGCTAGCTGCCATAACCCCGGTATTCTCTTGTTTGGCCGGCGGTCCGGTTTCCGATAATAGTGGTCTCTGTGGATTCGGCACGATATCACTTTCATCGGTGGCGGGAGAGGGCCCCCCCTCCCACCGCGCTATGGTGCCCTCCGCCGATTACCGGTGCCCTCCGCTGCTTACAGGAGCTGTCGGCAGCGGCGGAGGCGATCGGATCTTCACCCTTGCTGGGCATAGAGAAGAGTGGCCCCCATCCATCTCCATAACAATGAAGGGCGGAAGCGTCATCAAAATGTCACTTCCGCCCATAGCTCTTAAAGGGCCATTTTATTATTACATTTTTTTAAATGACCAATTTTTTTTTTTTTTTATTGCATTTTACTGTAAATATGAGATTTGAGGTCTTTTTGACCCCAGATCTCATATTTAAGAGGTCCTGTCATGCCTCTTTTATATTACAGGGGATGTTTACATTCCTTGTAATAGGAATAAAAGTGACACAATTTTTATTTATTTTTAAAACCGTGTAAAAATAAAAGGTAAAATAAAAAAATTTGTAACCATGCCCCGTCCTGACAAGCTAGCGTGCAGAAGTGAACGCATATGTGAGTAGCGCCCGCATATGAAAACGGTGTTCAAACCACACATGTGAGGTATCGCCGCGATCAGTAGAGTGAGAGCAATATTTCCAGCCCTAGACCTCCTCTGTAACTCAAAACATGCAACCTGTAGAATTTTTAAATGTCGCCTATGGAGATTTTTAAGGGAAAAAGTTTGTCGCCATTTCACGAGCGGGCGCAATTTTGAAGCGTGGCATGTTGGGTATCAATTTACTTGGCGTAGCATTACCTTTCATAATATAAATAAAATTGGGCTAACTTTACTTTTGTCTTATTTTTTAATTCAAAAAAGTGTATTTTTTCCAAAGAAAGTGGGTTTGTAAGACCGCTGCGCAAATACGGTGTGACAGAAAGCATTGCAACCTCTGCCATTTTATTCTCTAGGGTGTTAGAAAAAAATATATATAATGTTTGGGGGTTCTAAGTAATTTTCTAGCAAAAAAATTATGTTTTTAACTTGTAAACAACACATCTCAAAAAGAGGCTCGGCCCTTAAGTGGTTAAAAAAAATCCAAAAACGCAGAGGCCTAAAAATGCATTGATGTGAACGTGTTCCATAGGAACCCATGTTAAAAATAATGTCCTGCGTTTCTGCAAAAAGCATGAAAAAAACGCATAGGTGTTAACTGAGGCTGGGTTCCAACCAGGGCAAATTGGATGTGGGTTCGCCGCATCCAATTCGCAATAGCAGGAGATTTCGCACATCTCCAGAGCAGCTCCGGTGCGAATTTGCACAGGCGTCCTGTACGTCTTCTGGTCCGCTTCAGGTCTGAATTCAGCCAAAAATTCAGGCTAAAATTGGACCTGAAATGGTGAATGGGGATGCACCGGACCCCGGGTGTGAGCCGCATGGGGCAAGGTGAACCCCACCTCAGAAAACGCTTTCCCACGTGTTGGTTTCCCATTGTATGGATTCTTGTACTCAGAGCCGATCCGCCCTATACACTCACTATGCAAGATGCATAGGGCCCCGCCGCTGTGGGGGGCCCCCCCCCAAGGGCGGATCGGCTTTGCTTCCCGAGCTCCAATCTCCTCCTCCCCCTCCTCCTCTTGTCACACAGCGGGAGTCAGAAGACCGCTGTGTCTCAGAGCTGACTGAAACCTTCGGCCAGCGCTATGACAAAGATCCCGCCCTCCTCCTAGACCAGCTCGTGTGATAGATACAGTGTTCTGTCTATCACACAAGCTGGTCTAGAAGGAGGGTGGGACTTTTGTCATAGTGCGGCATAACATTTCACATTGAGCTCCGTGACACAGCGGGAGGTGCCTGCTGTGCGTAATCCACTGACACTGACTGGTGAGGCTACATTGATTGCCACAGTAAGACTGCAATGATGGGCACCATTAGGCTGCAATAATGATGGGCACAGTAAGGCTGCAATGATTGGCATGGTGAGGCGGCAGTGATTGGCATGGTAAGGTGGCAATAATTGGCATGGTGAGGTGGCAATTAACATGGCGAGGCTGCAATGAAAAGCATGGTAAGGCTGCAATGATAAGCATGGTAAGGCTGCAATGATTGGCATGGTGAGATGGCAATGATGGGCACGGTGAGGTGGCAATTATTAACACGGTGAGGCTGCAATGATAAGCATGGTAAGGCTGCAATGATTGCCATGGTGAGGTGGCAGTGATGGGCACGGTGAGGCTGCAATGATTGGCATGGTAAGGCTTTAATGATTGGCACGGTGAGGTGGCAATGATGGACAAGGTGAGGCGGCAGTGATGGGCACACTAAGGCTGCAATGATGGGCACGGTGAGGTGGCAATTATTAATATGATGAGGCTGCAATAATGGGCACGGTGAGGCTGCAATGATTGTCGCGGTGAGGATTTAAGGAAGTCTCTCTGGGGATCCTGATGTAGGGGGAGGCTCTCTGGGGACCCTGATTTGAGGAGGGGCTCTCTGAGGACACTGATGTAAGGGGAGCCCTCTGGGGACCCTGACGTAAGGGGAGGCTTTCTAGGGGCCCTGACGTAAGGGGAGGCTCTCTGAGGACCCTAATGTAAGGAGGGAGGCTCTCTGGGGACCTATGCTCACGGCATCATGGGTCAGGTAGAGGGCCCCTTAGCAGAATTTTGCTTAGGGCCCCAGGGAGGTCAGGATCGGCACTGCCTGTGTCTATAGATAAACTTCAACCTTTTATCTCTGATCTGTTAGGAATTGTATGCATTTGGCAGAGCCGAGCGCTGGAGCCATAGCAACTGATCAGCCAATCACAGATCTTCCTAGAAATTTCAAACTGATGCAGGAGAAATGTTGTGGGAAATTTCTAGGAAGATCTGTGATTGGTTGATCGGTTGCTATGGCTCCAGCGCTCGGCTCTGCCAAATCTATACAATGCAAACAATGCATACAATTCCTAACAGATCAGAGATAAAATGTTTCCATTTCTGCTACCAGCCTGCTGCTTTTACATAAACAATCGAATACAGATATCATTCTTTTCTAGGTAAGTAACAGCTTCTTGCGGTGATATTGTCAGCAAAATAATTATTATTTAACAACTTCAGCCCCGGACCAATTGTCAGCTTAAAGCGGTGTTCCGGCCGAAATTATACTTTTTAAATAAAAATACCCCTATAATACACAAGTTTAATGTATTCTAGTAAAGTTAGTCTGTAAACTAAGGTCTGTTTTGTTAGTTTTTAGCAGTAGTTTGTTATTTTATAAACTTGCAGCAGGCTGTGGCTATCTTAACTGTGGGCATCTGAAGTCAGACTGTATTTCTTCCTGGATCTCATCCTTGCAGATCTCGTACATGCTCAGTGCAGCATAAGCAGTGTAATAGGTTTCAGGTCAGGTTTCCATAGCAACGGCAGTGTCAGAGGAAGTTGCTGCCCCTTCCCAGGAGGCATTGCAAACAGGAAATGATGCGATGGGCCACGGCCAGGGAGGAGGAAGTGAAAAATGAATACAGCATATATACAGTCTGTGCTGAAAAAAAAATAAAAAAAATATCCAATTTGTTTACAGTGCACAGTTTAGTGAGGGATGCTGAAGAGTTGTAAAAGTGGGTGGAACTCCACTTTAAGGACCAGAGGTCTTTTTTCAATTTCGCACTGCACTGCTTTAACTGGTAATTGCGCGGTCATGCAATGTTGTAACCAAACGAAATTTGCGTCCTTTTCTTCCCACAAATAGAGCTTTCTTTTGATGGTATTTGATTGCCTCTGTGATTTTTATTTGTTGCGCTATAAACGCAAAAAGACTGCAAATTTTGAAAAAAAAAGATATTTTCTACTTTTTGTTATAAGAGAAATCGAATAAACTCAATTTTAGTCAAACATTTGGGCCAAAATGTATTCAGCCACATGTCTTTAGTAAAAAAAATGCCAATAAGCGTATATTTATTGGTTTGCGCAAAAGTTCTAGCGTCTACAAACTAGAGTACATTTTCTGGAATTTACACCGCTTTTAATTTATGACTGCCTATCTCATTTCTTGAGGTGCTAAAATGGCAGAGAAGTACAAAACCCCCCCAAATGACCCCATTTTGGAAAGTAGACACCCCAAGCTATTTGCTGAGAGGCATGTTGAGCCCATTGAATATTTTTTTTTTTTTAGTCCCAAGTGATTGAATAAAGACAAAAAAAAAAAAAAGTTGTCACTAAATGATATATTGCTCACACATGCCATGGTTATATGTGGAGATGCACCCCAAAATACATTTTGCTGCTTCTCCTGAGTATGGGGATACCACATGTGTGGAACTTTTTGGGAGCCTAGCTGTGTACGGGGCCCCGAAAACCAATCACCACCTTCAGGATTTCTAAGGGTGCAAATTTTTGATTTCACTCCTCACTACCTATCACAGTTTCGAAGGCTATAAAATGCCAAAATAGCACAAAACCCCCCCAAATGAACCCATTTTGGAAAGTAGACACCCCAAGCTATTTGCTGAGAGGCATGTTGAGTCCATGGAATATTTTATATTTTGCCACAAGTTGCGGGAATATTACAAACTTTTTTTTTTTTTTGCCCAAAGTTGTCACTAAATGATATATTGCCCACACATGTCATGGGCATATGTGGAATTACACCCCAAAATACATTCTGCTGCTTCTCCTGAGTACGGGGATACCACATGTGTAGGACTTTTTGGGAGCCTATCCGCATACGGGCCCCCGAAAACCAAGCACCGCCTTCAAGATTTCTAAGGGCATAAATTTTTGATTTCATTCCTCACTACCTATCACTACCTATCACAGTTTTGAAGGCCATAAAATGCCAAGATGGCACAAAACCCCCCCAAATGACCCCATTTTGGAAAGTAGACACCCCAAGCTATTTGCTGAGAGGCATGTTGAGCCCATTGAATATTTATTTTTTTAGTCCCAAGTGATTGAATAAAGACAGAAAAAAAAAAAATATTCAAAAAGTTGTCACTAAATGATATATTGCTCACACATGCCATGGTTATATTTGGAGATGCACCCCAAAATAAATTTTTCTGCTTCTCCTGAGTATGGGGATTCCACATGTGTGGAACTTTTTGGGAGCCTAGCTGCGTACGGTGCCCCGAAACCCAATCACCGCCTTCAGGATTTCTAAGGGTGCAAATTTTTGATTTCACTCCTCACTACCTATCACAGTTTCGAAGGCCATAAAATGCCAAAATAGCACAAAACCCCCCCAAATGGACCCATTGTGGAAAGTAGACACCCCAAGCTATTTGCTGAGAGGCATGTTGAGTCCATGGAATATTTTATATTTTGCCACAAGTTGCGGGAATATTACAAACATTTTTTTTTTATTGCCCAAAGTTGTCACTAAATTATATATTGCCCACACATGCCATGGGCATATGTGGAATTACACCCCAAAATACATTCTGCTGCTTCTCCTGAGTACGCGGATACCACATGTGTGGGACTTTTTGGGAGCCTATCCGCATACGGGACCCCGAAAACCAAGCACCGCTTTCAGGATTTCTAAGGGCATAAATTTTTGATTTCACTCCTCACTACCTATCTATCCGCATACGGGACCCCGAAAACCAAGCACCGCTTTCAGGATTTCTAAGGGCATAAATTTTTGATTTCACTCCTCACTACCTATCACAGTTTTGAAGGCCATAAAGTGTCCTGTCAGTGTCAGTGCTGAGTGCTGAGTGAAGGAAGAGGACGTGCGCCCAGCAGCTCCGGCCGTCAGAAGCCCACAGCCCCCAGCGAGCAGGACCCAGCCAGTGCATATCCCATCCCGGACCCCTGAGCAGTGAGGACAGGGAGCAGGAGTACAACGGGACCCCACTGCGGATCCCGCGGCCCCCCGCAATCAATCGGCCCCCTTTCTTTCTCCGCGCCGGCCCATCTGCCCATTGGGCATCAGAAACTAGGAGAGTCCCCGGCCTAGTCCCGGCCGAAGCCGGCCATCCGCCTCCCCAATCACCTCTCTAGCCCTCTTTTTCGGCTCAACAGGGCTGAGGCGAGCCTCCCCCCCCCCCCCCCTCCAAGCCCTTCAGCGCCCACCAAACACTCACGGAAGAACTGGGAGCTGTCAGGGCTAGGACAGGCCGCAGCTCGGGCCTAGTCCGGCGGCCATCTTGGTACACCCAAATCCACAGCACTTCACCTGCTTCTACATAGTACGGCGGCCATCTTGGTACACCCAGACCGGCCAAGTTATTTTAAAATGCATGTTTTTAACCACAAGTGGTTAGACAACAGTCTAATTGCTTGTTTTAATTGTTTTTAACCAAAGTTTTTAACCAAGTTTTTGCAAGGCTTTTAATTACAGTATACACCCAGACCAGCCAGTTTTAACCACAAGTTTTTTAACAGCACACACCAGTATCATCAGCATCACCATATAGCCGCCTCTTCTTCCCCAGGTGATCAACATCAGGATTCACCCTATCCCCATCATTTGAGCAACCCGGTAAGGTAAATATTCTGGTAAGTATCGCAGGGGACCACCATTAGCAGTTGATCCAGGGACCAACGTCCGACCGCCCCTCGGGGGGTCAGGAAGGAATTTTTTCCTCTGCAATAGCAATTGGCCGCGCTAGTAGGGGTTTTTCGCCTTCCTCTGGATCAACGGGAGGGAGGGTGTAGGTCTACAGGGTTTCCCACAGATCCGCAACATCTTCAACCAGCTTGCGCAAGACCGTTATCGCCTCAACAAAGGCATCCACTTTTTTCAACGCATCATCTCGCCCACAGCAGGGAAAAAAATTTTTGGAGCACCTCAACATGTGCAATTTCAAATACTCAGCAGAGTCACTCCGCAGACTAAGAAATTTGACTGCAACTCTACCGACCGACATTCAAAAAATATTACAAAAAGAACGACTACTAAGGATCAATCCACAAGCAACGATCAAACATAAGAAGACTACAACTCAACCGCAACAGTTAGCATGCGCCTTGATTAACACCAGATCGGCGGTCAAGCACAGGCACGAAATCCATGACTTCATCACACAAAACAACATAGATTGCCTCTTCATCACGGAAAGCTGGCTAACACCCGACTGCAACACCATCCTAACAGAATTAGTGCCAGAAAACTACAGGATCCTAACCGAGCATAGGAAAGGAAAAAAAGGAGGAGGCCTAGCTGTGATCTTCAAAGCTCATCTAGCGCTCGTCAAACCTACGGTACAGAACACAGCAACTTTTATGGAGACACTTACTCTACAGATGCAAACCACACCACAAGAAACCATCCACATGCTGCTATGCTACAGACCACCAGGACCAAACACAAACCTACCGATACCACTCACGGAATTCATCTCGGCACACACCCTGAAAAACAACAAGGTTCTGGTACTCGGAGATTTCAACCTCTGGGCGAACTCCACCGAAGACCCCATCGCCACCACCTGCATCAATCAACTGGAAGATTTAGGGCTCCAACAACTAGTAAAGGCTCCCACACATGGGTCAGGTCACATCCTGGACCTCATCTTCAAGCAAAATACGGACATCAGCATTCGAGACAACATAGCGCTATCATGGTCAGACCACCACGCTATCAAATTTGAGATCGCCACCAACATCTTCCTGCAAAAACCAAACCCGGCGGCAACAACACACTGGATTAGATCGCAGAAGAAACTACACTCGGAAATCTTCAAAACCACACTAACATACAAAATGGCTACACTGAATCAAAACCACTCAACAGAACGAACACTCAGCTTCATAAACAGGGCACTTCTACAAACAGCAGATGCAGTCGCCCCAAAACATCGAGCACCCATCCGCAAGAAAAATTCTGGATGGTTTAATGGCACGCTTACTCTACTGAAACGGGAACACAGAAGAGCAGAAAGAGCCTGGAGAAGAAACACCACAAAGGAAAATCACACAAAATACAGAATACTCACCAAGAGATATCATAAAGCAATTTTCACAGCAAAAAAAGAATATGTCTCAAACACCCTCTCAAAAGCCGTCAACCGACCACGGGAACTTTTCAAACTAGTCGCCCAGACTATGAACCCCACCTGCCTTGAGCCCCTAGGAAACGAAACTCAAGAATACTGCAACAAATTATCCGATTTTTTTTTCATCAACAAAATAGTCAACATTCATAAAATAATTCAACAAAAAAAAAACAACAACCAACTCTACTCAACTCAACCCAGGTAAGGAATTTTACATCCACAGCGCACAAGCACCACATTTTTCACTTACCCCGATCACCGTGGATGAAACCAAAAACGTCATCAAGAGCCTCCGAGACAGCACATCACTAAACGACATCATCCCCACAAAACTCTTGAAAGAATGCTCCGACATTCTGGCCCCCGCTATTACACACCTAGTAAATCAGTCGTTCAAAGAAGGATTGGTTCCGAATTCCCTCAAGCAAGGCATCGTTAAAGAAACCCAACCTCGACCCCAAAGATCCGAACAATCACAGACCGGTAACAAGCCTGAACACCATTTCCAAAATTATGGAGAAAGCAGTAGTACAACAGCTTCAACTTCATCTGGACACACACAAGCTCCTGGACCCACTACAATCGGGCTTCCGCCCAGGCCATGGCACAGAAACGGCACTTCTGAAAATATGGGATGATGCCCTAGAAGCAGCGGATGATGGAGAATCGTGTCTTCTGGTATTGCTGGATCTTAGTGCGGCGTTCGACACAGTGGACCACAACACGCTTCTCATCCGCCTCAAGGAAGGGGCAGGAGTTACAGATGTAGATCTTCCATGGTTCGCTTCCTTCTTAGGAAACCGGTCACAGACAGTGAAGTTAGGAGCCTTCACATCGGAAACCCGGGCAATCACTTATGGAGTCCCTCAAGGATCACCATTGTCACCAGTACTCTTCAACATTTACATCCGGCCACTCTTCAAAATTATTAGCAAATTTGATCTGTGCTTCCACTCATACGCGGACGACACTCAACTGTATTTCCGGATCACCGGACAAAAAGACCAATACCAGGAACTAGGAAAATGTCTCACATTGATAGATGACTGGATGACCACTAGCTCCCGCAAACTAAATGGATCAAAAACAGAACTACTGCTCCTCGACGCAAACTCAAGGAAAAAGACAAAGACCCCTTGGACACCACCAACCATCCTGGGACAGACCATCATCCCAAGCACAAAAGCCAAAAGCCTCGGAGTCATCTTTGATTCAGAGATGACCATGGAGGCACAAATAGGATCCATAATCAGTGGATCCCACCATCTCCTTCGCATGCTACGCAGACTCATCCCCTTCATCACGGAAAAGGAAAAAGCGGTAGTAGTAGGAACGATCATCAATTCGCGTCTCGACTATGCAAACTCCCTGTACATAGGATTACCGGATTACCAGATTGCGCGCCTTCAAAGTGTCCAAAACACAGCAGCAAGATTAGTCACCGGAAAGAAACCCTGGGAATCCATGTCCCCATCCCTAAGGATCCTCCATTGGCTCAAGGTAAAAGACAGGATCACATTCAAGACCCTCTGCCTCACCCACAAATGTACACAAGGAAATGCGCCTCAATACCTTTGTGAGAAAATAGAAAAATACATACCAAATCGCAGCCTTCGATCAACAAACCAAAATCTCCTTCTCATCCCCAAAGCCCGATACAAATCGAAGGGAGAACGAAGATTCGCAGTACAGGGACCTCGGCTATGGAACGCTCAAACAACATCCGCTTGGAAGAAAACCATCAGGCCTTCAGGAAAAAACTCAAGACTCACCCCTCTTCTAAACGTGGCATCCCAACAAGAGCAGACAAGTGCCTTGAGGCGATTCAGTTCGCAGTTGTAGCGCCATACAAATCATTCATTCATAAAATGCCAAGATGGCACAAAACCCCCCCAAATGACCCCATTTTGGAAAGTAGACACCCCAAGCTATTTGCTGAGAGGCATGTTGAGCCCATTAAATATTTTTTTTTTTAGTCCCAAGTGATTGAATAAAGACAAAAAAAAAAAAATGTATTCAAAAAGTTGTCACTAAATGATATATTGCTCACACATGCCATGGTTATATGTGGAATTGCACCCCAAAATACATTTTTCTGCTTCTCCTGAGTACGGGGTTACCACATGTGTGGGACTTTTTGGGAGTCTAGCCGCGTACGGGGCCCCGAAACCCAAGCCCTGTCTTCAGGATTTCTAAGGGTGCAAATTTTTGATTTCACTCCTCACTACCTATCACAGTTTCGAAGGCCATAAAATGCCAAAATAGCACAAAACCCCCCCAAAATGGCCCTATTTTGGAAAGTAGACACCCCAAGCTATTTGCTGAGAGGCATGTTGAGTCCATGGAATATTTTATATTTTGCCACAAGTTGCGGGAATATTACAAACATTTTTTTTTTTGCCCAAAGTTGTCACTAAATTATATATTGCCCACACATGCCATGGGCATATGTGGAATTACACCCCAAAATACATTCTGCTGCTTCTCCTGAGTACGGGGATACCACATGTGTGGGACTTTTTGGGAGCCTATCCGCATACGGGACCCCGAAAACCAAGCACCGCCTTCAGGATTTCTAAGGGCATAAATTTTTGATTTCACTCCTCACTACCTATCACTACCTATCACAGTTTTGAAGGCCATAAAATGCCAAGATGGCATAAAACCCCCCCAAATGACCCCATTTTGGAAAGTAGACAACCCAAGCTATTTGCTGAGAGGCATGTTGAGCCCATTGAATATTTTTTTTTTTGTCCCAAGTGATTGAATAAAGACAAAAAAAAAAAGAAAAATGTTTTAAAAAAAGTTGTAGCTAAATGATATATTGCTCACACATGCCATGGTTATATGTGGAATTGCACCCCAAAATACATTTTCCTGCTTCTCCTGAGTACGGGAATACCACATGTGTGGGACTTTTAGGCAGCCTAGCCGTGTACGGGGCCCCGAAACCCAAGCACCGCCTTCAGGATTTCTAAGGGTGCAAATTTTTGATTTCACTCCTCACTACCTATCACAGTTTCGAAGGCCATAAAATGCCAAAATAGCACAAACCCCCCCCCCCCCAAATGACTCCATTTTGGAAAGTAGACACCCCAAGCTATTTGTTGAGAGGCATGGTGAGTATTTTACAGCTCTCATGTGTTTTTGAAAATGAAGAAAGTAAAGAAAAAATTTTTTTTTTTTCATTTTCAAAACTTTGTGACAAAAAGCGAGATCTGCAAAATAATCACCGTACCTCTCAGCAAATAGCTTGGGGTGTCTACTTTCCAAAATGGGGTCATTTGGGGGTGGTTTGTGCCATCTGGGCATTCCATGGCCTCCGAAACTGTGATTGGCAGTGAGGAGTGAAATAAAAAAATTACACCCTTAGAAAGCCTGAAGGCAGTGCTTGGTTTTTGGGGTCCCGTACGCAGCTAGGCTCCCAAAAAATTCCACACATGTGGTATCCCCGTACTCAGGAGAAGCAACAGAATGTATTTTGGGGTGTATTTCCACATATGCCCATGACATGTGTGAGCAATATATCATTTAGTGACAACTTTTTGTAAAAAAAAAATTATTTTTTTTCTTCATTATTCAATCTCTTGGGACAAAAAAAAAAAAAAAATATTTAATGGGCTCAACATGGCTCTCAGCAAATAGCTTGGGTTGTCTACTTTCCAAAATGGGGTCATGTGGGGGGGGGGGGGGGGGGGGGGGTTTGAACTGTCCTGGCATTTTATGCACAACGTTTAGAAGCTTATGTCACACATCACCCACTCTTCTAACCACTTGAAGACAAAGCCCTTTCTGACACTTTTTGTTTACATGAAAACATATTTTTTTTTGCAAGAAAATTACGTTGAACCCCCAAACACTATATATATTGTTAAAGCAAAGGCCATACAGATTAAAATGGTGGGTGTTGCATTTTTTTTTTCCACACAGTATTTGCGCAGCGATTTTTCAAACGCATTTTTTGTGGAAAAAATACACTTTTTTTTTATTTTAATGCACTAAAACACACTATATTGCTCAAATTTTTGATGAAATAAAAAATATGATCTTAGGCCGAGTACATGGATACCAAACACGACATGCTTTAAAATTGCGCACAAAAACGCAGTGGAGACAAACTACATACATTTTTAAAAGCCTTTACAGGTTACCACATTAGATTCACAGAGGAGGTCTACTGCTAAAATTACTGCCCTCGATCTGACCTTCGCGGTGATACCTCACATGCATGGTGCAATTGCTGTTTACATATGACGCCAGACCAACGCTTTTTTATTTTAGTTTTAAACTGTTCCTTCCATTTTTTTTCTTAGTTATCATTTTTATTGTTATCGCAGGGAATGTAAATATCCCCTATGATAGCAATAGGCAGTGACAGGTACTCTTTTTTTGAAAAAATATATTAGACCCTAGATCTTTCCTCTGCCCTCAAAGCATCTGACCACACCAAGATCGGTGTGATAAAACGCTTTCTCAATTTCCCAATGGCGCGGTTTATATCTGGGAGGGGGGTCATTCCCTCCCACTGCTTGTAAAAGCAGTCTAGAGGCTAATTACCCACTAGAATTGCTTTTACATGAAAGCCGATCACTGGCTGAAAAGAATGATACCAAGATGATACCTAAACCTGCAGGCATCATTCTGGTATAACCATTCAAAGTCCAGCAACATACTGGACATATATTGTAATCTTTTTTTTTCATGCAGCCTCTTGGCTGAACGAAAAAAAAGAGATTGATTGGTGGGTATGCCCACCATTAGAATACCTCCCTTCATCCACCCACTTCTAATGGTGGGCATACATGCACCATTTATATATGCCGAAGCAGGGGGCATCCTCCCGCAAAAAAGTTATGCCACGTACACATGGTCAGACTTTTCCACGGGCAAGCCTCCGTCGGAATTTCGACCGTATGTACGTGGCATTAGGAGCAAAACCGCTCCTCCGCCCCTGCTGCCCCCATGCTTCGGCATATATGCTCTTTTTTTTAACTGTGGTGGTGAAATCACCTCCTACAGCGTTGGAGTCGCGGCTTTATGTATCGTGGGAGCAAACGCTATTGCTGTCAAGATAAATAAATCCGCGCTCCAACTGAATGGCGTACCTGCTAAGCAAATAATGGTTAACATTAAAACAAAGTAACATTACAGTATAACAGTAAGACCTTACCATACCATACCTGCAAAGCAAATACCCCAAAAAAAATAGTAAAAAATAAAACATTTTGTTAACGCAACCGGTGCCTAAAATATATATATATGCCGAAGCATGGGGCATCCTCCCGCAAAAAAGTTATGCCACGTACACATGGTCGGACTTTTCCACGGGCAAGCCTCCGTCGGAATTTCGACCGTATGTACGTGGCATTAGGAGCAAAATCGCTCCTCCGCCCCTGCTGCCCCCATGCTTCGGCATATATGCTCTTTTTTTTAACTGTGGTGGTGAAATCACCTCCTACAGCGTTGGAGTCGCGGCTTTATGTATCGTGGGAGCAAACGCTGTTGCTGTCAAGATAAATAAATCCGCGCTGCAACTGAATGGCGCACCTGAAAACAAAAAAATGGCTAACAATAAAACACAGTAAACAAAATTACATACCTGAAAAGCAAGCATGATAAAACATAATAAAACATTGCAGAATAGAATAGAGTAAAAAAGAGCAACAATAGAGAGAATAGAGAGAGAGAGAGAGAACAATAAAACGACAACTATAATTGTTTTTTTTATTTTATATTTTTTTGGGGGGGTTTTTTTTTCGTACTTTTTTTTTATTTTTATTTTTGACACTTTTTTTTTTTAAACTTTTAAACTTTTTTTTAAACTATAACTGTAACGGTCGGGTCTCAAAATGCGATGGCATTCTTGAGACCCTGTAACTATAATTTTAACTGTCGGGTCTCAAAATGCAATGGTATTCTTGAGACCCTGTGAAAGTGTATCCTAACAACAAAGCCTGGGGAATGCCCAGGAAAAAACCCAAGCCTACTTACCACCAGCTCGCAGAAAACCAAATTAGCCTGTCTAACAGTGCGTTAAAAACAGGGGTTTAGTCCGCACGCATTTGCAAACGCATGCGTAAGCCACAGAGCCACGTCACGGCACCCTGATATCTGTGGTCCTAACACTAAACTATGAGTGTCCCCACAGTGGAGGCACATGCATTCTAATGGATAGATGAGGGCAGGTGGACTGAAGGGGAGCCCACTCCTTCTTAAAGGTACAGGAGCACACCAAGCACCCAGCAGATTGCACAATGGCTGCAAAGGTGTTGGTGCGTTGCTGGACCAATACAAACACCAACGTGATAATGATACAAAAAACTTGCCACCACCCTCATCTATAGCCAGCTCGTGCGGACTAAACCCCTGTTTTTAACGCACTGTTAGACAGGCTAATTTGGTTTTCTGCGAGCTGGTGGTAAGTAGGCTTGGGTTTTTTCCTGGGCATTCCCCAGGCTTTGTTGAAAGTGTATCCTAGCCTGTGAAATGCTGTACCCTACACTAATACCTTACTAGTGAGTGGTAGCGTTCAAAACATTCACCAATGCAGAGACCAGGATTGTCAGGACAGCGTGGACAATAATAACGGGTGTCACGCCTACATCCGCGCTTGGTACAGACACGACATCTTCTTTGGGGGGCTCGTTGGGTAGGGGTACTCTGGAGGGCATAAGAAAAATGCCTCTCATGCAGCCGGCTTACTGCATTTGGCAGGGGATGTTGAGGTGCAGAACCGCCTGGATACAGGAGTTCTGTGACAACCTCTTCCTGGAATTCAAGGAAGGGTAAAGTCCCGCCTGAAGCTCCGTATAGCACATGAGCGTTCAGCAAAGCCAATTGGAACAAATAAATAGACACTTTTTTGTACCAGCGTCTAGCCTTATGGGCAACTAGGTACGGCGCCAACAACTGGTCGTTGAGGTCCACCCCTCCCATATTAAGGTTATACTCGTGGACACAGAGGGGTTTCGTCACAACACCAGCCGCCGTACGAATTTGGACTGTCGTGTCTGCATGAAGGGAGGTAAGAACGAAAACATTCCTATTATCCCTCCACTTCACAGCGAGCAAATTATTACACTTGAAGCAGGCTCTCTCCCCCAGCCTAAGAGGGGAATCTACAAGCCGCTGGGGAAAGCCCCGGCGATTAGGTCACACAGTGCCACATGCTCCAATTTGCTGATCAAACAAATGACTAAACAGTGGCACGCTCGTGTAATAATTGTCCACGTACAAGTGGTACCCCTTTCCGAAAAAGGGTGACACCAAGTTCCACACTATCTTGCCAGCGCTCCCTATGTAATCTGGACAGTTCTCCGGCTCTACGTAACTATCTTTTCCCTCATAAACCGAAAAGCTCCACGTATAGCCTGTTGCCCTGTCACAGAGCTTGTAGAGCTTGACCCCGTATCTGGCACGCTTGCTGGGAAGGTACTGTCTGAAAGACAAGCGGCCAGAAAACTTAATCAAGGACTCGTCAATGCAGACAACTTGATTGGGCGTAAACAAGGCTGCAAAACGTTGGTTGAAGTGGTTTATGAGGGGCGAATTTTGTAGAGCCGATCAAATTCAGGGTCTCCACGAGGACAACAAAGTTCATTGTCACTGAAGTGCATGAACCGCAAGATCTGTTCGTATCGTGCCCTGGACATGGAGGCAGTGAACACGGGCATTTGGTGGACTGGTGAGGTGGACCAATAAGTCCTCAGAGTCGGGAATTTATGTATGCCCATGTTGAGGGAAAGGCCCAGAAAGGACTTAAATTCGGAAACCGTAATTGGTTTCCAATCTCTGGCAAGGGAAGGCAACTGGGGATTAGCGGCGATGTATTGACCAGCTTATATATTACTTTGGTCCACAATAGATCTATAGAGATCTTCCGTGAAAAACAGCGAATAAAAATCGGATGGCTTAAAATCAGCTGTTTCCACCTGAATACCGGGTTGGCCAGTGAATGGGGGAAGTACGGGTTCTGCAGAAGTGGTGGGCACCCAATCAGGATTGGCAAATTCTGCAGGAAGGGCACTATGTGATCGACGGGCCTGCCTTTGTCTTCTTCTTGGTGGCAGCGGGACACTACTTGTGCTTGCCACCTCGCCAGCTTGAACTGCACTTATGGGACTCGCCACGTCATCACGTGTTACTGCAGTGCTGGATGTCCAGGGTGTACTAGGCCGCTGGTGCTTGCCAGTTCACCAGAAGGAATAGCGGCGCTAGTACTTCTCTGCTCCGTACGAGAGACCTGCGGTTCCTGCACCTCAACAACAGCAGAAGATCGGGATCGGGTACGCCTGACCTTAGCAGGGACCTCACCTCTGTCGCCAGAGCTATCTGTCATGGAGCCGCTATCGTCTACTGGATCGTATTCTGAGCCTGATTCTGACAGATGAGTGACCTCCTCTTCACTATCTGACATACTCAGAAACAAGTAGGCCTGTTCACTAGTGTACTTGCGATTTGCCATTTTGGGCTCTAAATTTAGTAGTACACTAGTGAGATTCACGGGTAAAAAAGCTCCTAGGCTGCTGGCGACTGAATCAAAACGCTACCAAAAAAACTGTTAGCGATCGCAGGGATCAGGCCTGACTCTGCGAACGCTGCAGTTATGTGTGCTTAGTGTTTTGTAAGTGACAGTGATCGATCGATACTGCACTTGGGTGGGCTGGGCGGAGGGGGAAAACGCAGGTGCTAGCAGGTATCTGGGCTGATCCCGCTAACAATGCGTTTTTTGGAACCCTAAACTGCTGGGACGCTAGTATAGATCTGATCAGATCAGATATTGATCTGTTCAGATACTGTACCACTAAGGGAGGTGTATGCTTTGCGCGTGGGTGTTTGTGGTACTGACACTAACCTGGGGCGACGCAGACCTTATTGATATCACCCGCCGGGCGATCAGGGGGTTAAACTGTTATTGGGTAATAAATGGCGGGTGCCCTGACACTATAAAAAACAAACTAACTAACCAGCGTCACCCGTAACAGTTATACGGTGATCACTGGTGAAAGGGTTAACTAGGGGCAATCAGGGGGTTAAATCCTTTATTGGGTAATATATGGGGGTACCTGACGCTATATAAAAACCTGACGGGGAACCTAAATAACTAACTGGCTAACCAGCGTCACCAGTGACACTTATACGGTGATCACTGGTGAAAGGGTTAACTCTAGGGGAAATCAAGGGTTTAAAACCTTTATTTAGGTTGTAATATGGGGGTACCTGACCTATAAACCTATTTATGAACCTATATAAACCTGGCGGTTAACCTAGAAAAAAACTGGCTACCTAGCGGCACCAGTGACACTAATGCAGCGATCAGAAAAACGATCGCTTAGTGACACTGGCAAAAGGGGGTGAAAGGGTTACCTAGGGGGCAATCAAGGGGTTAAACCTTTATTAAGGGGGGGGGGGGGGGGGGGGGCCTACCTTAGACCTAAAGGGGCCTAAAACTAACTGCCCTGACAGTTATTGCAGTCACAACCAGTGTTGGTCATCTTACTTTAAAAAAGTAATTAGTTACATTACAAATTATTTCTCCCAAAAAAGTAATTGAGTTAGTAACTCAGTTACTACATTGGAAAAGTAATTAGTTACTCAGCAAAGTAACTGACTTTTTTTTTTTTTTTAATATTCTTAGGGGCGGTTCTAGTATTACTGTAAGCAAGGGGCGCGTTCCCCCCTGCACGTCTATTTCCCCCCCCAACACATATATCTGTTCCCCCTCTGTACCCCACTACACGTCTGCCCCCCCACACACATATATCTGTTCCCCCTCTGTACCCCACTACACGTCTGTCCCCCCCCCCACACATATATCTGTTCCCCCCCTGTACATCTGTCCCCCCCAAACTCACGGATCGGATCGTTGCAGAGTCACGGATCGGATCATTTTTCGGATCAGCAAATAATAATTGAATTTGCAAAAACCTTTGAAAATTCCACCACCATAAAGCCCCCACTGTAATATCCACGTCATCTCCCCAACTGTAATATTGTCTGGGTATAGCCGGGTATGGCTGGGTATAGCCGGGTATGGCTGGGTATCGCCGAGTATGGCTGGGTATCGCCGAGTATGGCTGGGTATTACCGCGTATTGCAGAGTGTGGCGGGGTATGGCCAGGTGTTGCGGGGTATGGCGGGGTGTTGCAGGGTATGGCAGGGTGTTGCAGAGTATTGCGCAGTATTGGCAGGGTGTTGCAGAGTATTGCGCAGTATTGGCACTGGCAGGGTGTTGCAGAGTATTGCGCTGTATTGGCAGGGTGTTGCAGAGTATTGCGCAGTATTGGCAGGGTGTTTCAGAGTATTGCGCAGTATTGGCAGGGTGTTGCAAAGTATTGCGCAGTATTGGCAGGGTGTTGCAAAGTATTGCGCAGTATTGGCAGGGTGTTGCAGAGTATTGCGCAGTATTGGCAGGGTGTTGCAGAGTATTGCGCAGTATTGGCAGGGTGTTGCAGAGTATTGCGCAGTATTGGCAGGGTGTTGCAGAGTATTGCGCAGTATTGGCAGGGTGTTGCAGAGTATTGCGCAGTATTAGCAGGGTGTTGCAGAGTATGGAGGGATGGCTGCTGCCATCCGATCTCTCCCCTCCACTGTACAGATCTGTACACAGAGGGGAGACCAGCGTCATCTTGACGCCGGTTTGTTTACAAAGTGATCGCTCCGTCATTTGATGGAGCAATCACATTGTAAACGGCCGACGGGTGCACCAAGATGGCCGCCGCGCCGCAGCGAGGCCGGAGCGGCGGCCATGGTGGTGCACCCGTCGGCCGCCGCTCCGGAGCTAGGCCAAAGCCGCGGCCTTTCCTGAGGCCGCGGATGGCTCCGCGATCGCGGCGGGTAATTGCGGTAACGCCGCCCCAGTAATGGGAACGGCGTTACCGCGAGGGGAAGAGTAATCAGTTGGATTACTCGTTACCCTCTAAAGTAACGCAGTTTACTTTAACGTCGTTAGTGCCATCACTGGTCACAACTGACACTAAATGCAGTGATCAGTAAATAAATAATCCCTGCAATCAGTGACACTGTGACTGGGGGGGCAGGGGGTGCTCTGGGGGGTGATCTGGGGGGGTGGAATGTGTGCCTATGTGTGACTGGTGTCAGTGTAGTGTTGGTGCACTAACCTGATGTCTTCTCCGCTCGGCGTCCCGGTCAGAAAGACCGGCACGAGGAGCGTGACATCACTTCCTCTTGCCTGTGTTTACAATACGCAGGCAAGAGGAAGCATCTGATTCGCCAGGAGCGATCGCAAGGGGGTGGCCAGAAACCACTGGCCGGCCCCTCGTCTATGATCGCTCCTGAAGCGATGCCGACCGTCCCCGCCGGACGAATGGCACGTACAGGTACGTGGTTTTGCCTGTACGTGCCATTCTGCCGACGTATATGTACATGGGGCGGTCGGCAAGTGGTTAAATTGACAAAAATAAGATGGATAGATTAACTAGGAAAGCTACAATTTCTGGGGAAATTGTGTGAAGTGTTCTTGCCTCCACCTACTGGAGTGGCTGGAGTAACTGTGAAAAGTGTTAAAAAGTATATTTTAAAAAGTATAAATAGTAGTAAAAAAGTTGAAGTTCCATCATTAGCTAAAAGAGCTGAACATATTTTTCCCCAAAAATTTTTTTTTTCAAACAAACATTTTTTTTTTCAAATAAAAATTTTTTTTTTTTCAAATAAAAATTTAGTTTTTTTCAAACAAAAATGTATTGGCTGATCATGGGGTGGTCATAATATTTTGTCTGATCATGAGGTGGTGATAATGTTTTGGCTGATCATGATTTTTAAAATATTTATTTTTTATTATTATTTTTTTTTCATGGGGTGGTCATAATATTTTGGCTGATTTTTTCTTTTTCAAAATTGTTTTTATTATTATTTTTTTTTTTTTTTTCATGAGGTGGTCATAATGTTTTGGCTGATCATCGGCTACAGGAAATAGGTATATTTTTAAAGACATGTTGTATATTGCTAAATCCTTTTAATAATCCTTTTAATAATCTATTGTCATAGGGGTATTTACATTTTTATATGTTTTTCTATTTGGCTTTTGTCTTCTGTCCTCTTCTGTCTTCTGTCTTCTGTCCTCTTCTGTCTTCTGTCCTCTTCTATCCTCTTCTGTCCTTTTCTATCCTCCTCTGTCCTCTTCTCTCTCGTCTGTCCTTCTGTCCTCTTCTCTCTCGTCTGTCCTCGTCTGTCCTCGTCTGTCCTCTTCTGTCCTCGTCTCTCTCGTCTGTCCTCTTCTCTGTCCTCTTCTGTCCTCTTCTCTGTCCTCTTCTCTCTCTTCTGTCCTCGTCTCTCTCTGTCTGTCTGTCTCTCTCTCTGTCCTCTTCTCTGTCCTCTTCTGTCCTCTTCTGTCCTCTTCTGTCCTCTTCTGTCCTCTTCTGTCCTCTCTCTTCTGTCCTCTTCTGTCCTCTTCTCTCTCGTCTTCTCTCTTCTGTCCTCTTCTCTCTCGTTTGTCCTCTTCTCTCTCGTCTGTCCTCGTCTGTCCTCGTCTGTCCTCGTCTGTCCTCTTCTCTCTCGTCTGTCCTCTTCTCTCTCGTCTGTCCTCTTCTCTCTCGTCTGTCCTCTTCTCTCTCGTCTGTCCTCTTCTCTCTCGTCTGTCCTCGTCTGTCCTCGTCTGTCCTCGTCTGTCCTCGTCTGTCCTCGTCTGTCCTCGTCTCTCTCGTCTGTCCTCTTCTCTCTCGTCTGTCCTCTTCTCTCTCGTCTGTCCTCTTCTCTCTCGTCTGTCCTCTTCTCTCTCGTCTGTCCTCTTCTCTCTCTCTCTCTCGTCTGTCCTCGTCTGTCCTCGTCTGTCCTCGTCTGTCCTCGTCTGTCCTCGTCTGTCCTCTTCTGTCTTCTTCTGTCCTCGTCTGTCTTCTTCTGTCCTCGTCTGTCCTCTTCTGTCCTCTTCTCTCTCTTCTGTCCTCTTCTCTCTCTTCTGTCCTCTTCTCTCTCTTCTGTTCTCTTCTGTCCTCTTCTGTGAGGAATGGTGCCTTATATCAGTTGAAGGAATAGCCCTCCAAGTTCCAGATATAAGACAAGCAAAGGTTTGCCTCTGGCCTGCAGGACACAGTTTGGAGACCAATGAGGTAGAACAATAAAATATGATGGCTGGATTACTTACCAATGTGTGATGCGCTTGCTATGAAGACATTGTATGGCACACAGCACCTCCGCAGCAATATATCTGATAGAAAAAGAAGAAAAGTTTTATTAGTGATAAACATGCCCTATAGTAACCTAGGTCCCCGATTAATATTTTCTGATCCTAATGCTACAGGAAATGGGTATATTTTTAAAGACATGTTGTATATTGCTAAATCATTTT
>CM053029.1:147945915-147967085 GCA_028564925.1 Lithobates sylvaticus | reverse complement strand
CTCCACGAGGACAACAAAGTTCATTGTCACTGAAGTGCATGAACCGCAAGATCTGTTCGTATCGTGCCCTGGACATGGAGGCAGTGAACACGGGCATTTGGTGGACTGGTGAGGTGGACCAATAAGTCCTCAGAGTCGGGAATTTATGTATGCCCATGTTGAGGGAAAGGCCCAGAAAGGACTTAAATTCGGAAAACGTAATTGGTTTCCAATCTCTGGCAAGGGAAGGCAACTGGGGATTAGCGGCGATGTATTGACCAGCTTATATATTACTTTGGTCCACAATAGATCTATAGAGATCTTCCGTGAAAAACAGCGAATAAAAATCGGATGGCTTAAAATCAGCTGTTTCCACCTGAATACCGGGTTGGCCAGTGAATGGGGGAAGTACGGGTTCTGCAGAAGTGGTGGGCACCCAATCAGGATTGGCAAATTCTGCAGGAAGGGCACTATGTGATCGACGGGCCTGCCTTTGTCTTCTTCTTGGTGGCAGCGGGGACACTACTTGTGCTTGCCACCTCGCCAGCTTGAACTGCACTTATGGGACTCGCCACGTCATCACGTGTTACTGCAGTGCTGGATGTCCAGGGTGTACTAGGCCGCTGGTGCTTGCCAGTTCACCAGAAGGAATAGCGGCGCTAGTACTTCTCTGCTCCATACGAGAGACCTGCGGTTCCTGCACCTCAACAACAGCAGAAGATCGGGATCGGGTACGCCTGACCTTAGCAGGGACCTCACCTCTGTCGCCAGAGCTATCTGTCATGGAGCCGCTATCGTCTACTGGATCGTATTCTGAGCCTGATTCTGACAGATGAGTGACCTCCTCTTCACTATCTGACATACTCAGAAACAAGTAGGCCTGTTCACTAGTGTACTTGCGATTTGCCATTTTGGGCTCTAAATTTAGTAGTACACTAGTGAGATTCACGGGTAAAAAAGCTCCTAGGCTGCTGGCGACTGAATCAAAACGCTACCAAAAAAAACTGTTAGCGATCGCAGGGATCAGGCCTGACTCTGCGAACGCTGCAGTTATGTGTGCTTAGTGTTTTGTAAGTGACAGTGATCGATCGATACTGCACTTGGGTGGGCTGGGCGGAGGGGGAAAACGCAGGTGCTAGCAGGTATCTGGGCTGATCCCGCTAACAATGCGTTTTTTGGAACCCTAAACTGCTGGGACGCTAGTATAGATCTGATCAGATCAGATATTGATCTGTTCAGATACTGTACCACTAAGGGAGGTGTATGCTTTGCGCGTGGGTGTTTGTGGTACTGACACTAACCTGGGGCGACGCAGACCTTATTGATATCACCCGCCGGGCGATCAGGGGGTTAAACTGTTATTGGGTAATAAATGGCGGGTGCCCTGACACTATAAAAAACAAACTAACTAACCAGCGTCACCCGTAACAGTTATACGGTGATCACTGGTGAAAGGGTTAACTAGGGGCAATCAGGGGGTTAAATCCTTTATTGGGTAATATATGGGGGTACCTGACGCTATATAAAAAACTGACGGGGAACCTAAATAACTAACTGGCTAACCAGCGTCACCAGTGACACTTATACGGTGATCACTGGTGAAAGGGTTAACTCTAGGGGAAATCAAGGGTTTAAAACCTTTATTTAGGTTGTAATATGGGGGGTACCTGACCTATAAACCTATTTATGAACCTATATAAACCTGGCGGTTAACCTAGAAAAAAACTGGCTACCTAGCGGCACCAGTGACACTAATGCAGCGATCAGAAAAACGATCGCTTAGTGACACTGGCAAAAGGGGGTGAAAGGGTTACCTAGGGGGCAATCAAGGGGTTAAAACCTTTATTAAGGGGGGGGGGGGGGGGGGGGGGCGGAGGGGGCTACCTTAGACCTAAAGGGGCCTAAAACTAACTGCCCTGACAGTTATTGCAGTCACAACCAGTGTTGGTCATCTTACTTTAAAAAAGTAATTAGTTACATTACAAATTATTTCTCCCAAAAAAGTAATTGAGTTAGTAACTCAGTTACTACATTGGAAAAGTAATTAGTTACTCAGCAAAGTAACTGACTTTTTTTTTTTTAATATTCTTAGGGGCGGGTCTAGTATTACTGTAAGCAAGGGGCGCGTTCCCCCCTGCACGTCTATTTCCCCCCCAACACATATATCTGTTCCCCCTCTGTACCCCACTACACGTCTGCCCCCCCCCACACACATATATCTGTTCCCCCTCTGTACCCCACTACACGTCTGTCCCCCCCCCCCACACATATATCTGTTCCCCCCCTGTACATCTGTCCCCCCCAAACTCACGGATCGGATCGTTGCAGAGTCACGGATCGGATCATTTTTCGGATCAGCAAATAATAATTGAATTTGCAAAAACCTTTGAAAATTCCACCACCATAAAGCCCCCACTGTAATATCCACGTCATCTCCCCAACTGTAATATTGTCTGGGTATAGCCGGGTATGGCTGGGTATAGCCGGGTATGGCTGGGTATCGCCGAGTATGGCTGGGTATCGCCGAGTATGGCTGGGTATTACCGCGTATTGCAGAGTGTGGCGGGGTATGGCCAGGTGTTGCGGGGTATGGCGGTGTGTTGCAGGGTATGGCAGGGTGTTGCAGAGTATTGCGCAGTATTGGCAGGGTGTTGCAGAGTATTGCGCAGTATTGGCACTGGCAGGGTGTTGCAGAGTATTGCGCTGTATTGGCAGGGTGTTGCAGAGTATTGCGCAGTATTGGCAGGGTGTTGCAGAGTATTGCGCAGTATTGGCAGGGTGTTGCAAAGTATTGCGCAGTATTGGCAGGGTGTTGCAAAGTATTGCGCAGTATTGGCACGGGTGTTGCAGAGTATTGCGCAGTATTGGCAGGGTGTTGCAGAGTATTGCGCAGTATTGGCAGGGTGTTGCAGAGTATTGCGCAGTATTGGCAGGGTGTTGCAGAGTATTGCGCAGTATTAGCAGGGTGTTGCAGAGTATGGAGGGATGGCTGCTGCCATCCGATCTCTCCCCTCCACTGTACAGATCTGTACACAGAGGGGAGACCAGCGTCATCTTGACGCCGGTTTGTTTACAAAGTGATCGCTCCGTCATTTGATGGAGCAATCACATTGTAAACGGCCGACGGGTGCACCAAGATGGCCGCCGCTCCGCAGCTAGGCCGGAGCGGCGGCCATCTTGGTGCACCCGTCGGCCGCCGCTCCGGAGCTAGGCCAAAGCCGCGGCCTTTCCTGAGGCCGCGGATGGCTCCGCGATCGCGGCGGGTAATTGCGGTAACGCCGCCCCAGTAATGGGAACGGCGTTACCGCGAGGGGAAGAGTAATCAGTTGGATTACTCGTTACCCTCTAAAGTAACGCAGTTTACTTTAACGTCGTTAGTGCCATCACTGGTCACAACTGACACTAAATGCAGTGATCAGTAAATAAATAATCCCTGCAATCAGTGACACTGTGACTGGGGGGGCAGGGGGTGATCTGGGGGGTGATCTGGGGGTGGAATGTGTGCCTATGTGTGACTGGTGTCAGTGTAGTGTTGGTGCACTAACCTGATGTCTTCTCCGCTCGGCGTCCCGGTCAGAAAGACCGGCACGAGGAGCGTGACATCACTTCCTCTTGCCTGTGTTTACAATACGCAGGCAAGAGGAAGCATCTGATTCGCCAGGAGCGATCGCAAGGGGGTGGCCAGAAACCACTGGCCGGCCCCTCGTCTATGATCGCTCCTGAAGCGATGCCGACCGTCCCCGCCGGACGAATGGCACGTACAGGTACGTGGTTTTGCCTGTACGTGCCATTCTGCCGACGTATATGTACATGGGGCGGTCGGCAAGTGGTTAAATTGACAAAAATAAGATGGATAGATTAACTAGGAAAGCTACAATTTCTGGGGAAATTGTGTGAAGTGTTCTTGCCTCCACCTACTGGAGTGGCTGGAGTAACTGTGAAAAGTGTTAAAAAGTATATTTTAAAAAGTATAAATAGTAGTAAAAAAGTTGAAGTTCCATCATTAGCTAAAAGAGCTGAACATATTTTTCCCCAAAAAAAAAATTTTTTTTTCAAACAAACATTTTTTTTTCAAATAAAAATTTTTTTTTTCAAATAAAAAATTTAGTTTTTTTCAAACAAAAATGTATTGGCTGATCATGGGGTGGTCATAATATTTTGTCTGATCATGAGGTGGTGATAATGTTTTGGCTGATCATGATTTTTAAAATATTTATTTTTTATTATTATTTTTTTTTCATGGGGTGGTCATAATATTTTGGCTGATTTTTCTTTTTCAAAATTGTTTTTATTATTATTTTTTTTTTTTTTTTTTCATGAGGTGGTCATAATGTTTTGGCTGATCATCGGCTACAGGAAATAGGTATATTTTTAAAGACATGTTGTATATTGCTAAATCCTTTTAATAATCCTTTTAATAATCTATTGTCATAGGGGTATTTACATTTTTATATGTTTTTCTATTTGGCTTTTGTCTTCTGTCCTCTTCTGTCTTCTGTCTTCTGTCCTCTTCTGTCTTCTGTCCTCTTCTATCCTCTTCTGTCCTTTTCTATCCTCTTCTGTCCTCTTCTCTCTCGTCTGTCCTTCTGTCCTCTTCTCTCGTCGTCTGTCCTCGTCTGTCCTCTTCTGTCCTCGTCTCTCTCGTCTGTCCTCTTCTCTGTCCTCTTCTGTCCTCTTCTCTGTCCTCTTCTGTCCTCTTCTCTGTCCTCTTCTCTCTCTTCTGTCCTCGTCTCTCTCCTCTGTCCTCGTCTGTCCTCGTCTGTCCTCTTCTGTCCTCTTCTGTCCTCTTCTGTCCTCTTCTGTCTCTGTCCTCTTCTCTCTCTTCTGTCCTCTTCTCTCTCGTCTGTCTTCTTCTGTCCTCGTCTGTCCTCGTCTGTCCTCTTCTCTCTCGTCTGTCCTCTTCTCTCTCGTCTGTCTCTCTCTCTCTGTCCTCTTCTCTCTCGTCTGTCCTCTTCTCTCTCGTCTGTCCTCTTCTCTCTCGTCTGTCCTCGTCTGTCCTCGTCTGTCCTCGTCTGTCCTCGTCTGTCCTCGTCTCTCTCGTCTGTCCTCGTCTCTCTCGTCTGTCCTCTTCTCTCTCGTCTGTCCTCTTCTCTCTCGTCTGTCCTCTTCTCTCTCGTCTGTCCTCGTCTGTCCTCGTCTGTCCTCGTCTGTCCTCGTCTGTCCTCGTCTGTCCTCGTCTGTCCTCGTCTGTCCTCTTCTGTCCTCTTCTGTCCTCGTCTGTCCTCGTCTGTCTTCTTCTGTCCTCTTCTCTGTCCTCTTCTGTCCTCTTCTCTCTCTTCTGTCCTCTTCTCTCTCTTCTGTCCTCTTCTCTCTCTTCTGTTCTCTTCTGTCCTCTTCTGTGAGGAATGGTGCCTTATATCAGTTGAAGGAATAGCCCTCCAAGTTCCAGATATAAGACAAGCAAAGGTTTGCCTCTGGCCTGCAGGACACAGTTTGGAGACCAATGAGGTAGAACAATAAAATATGATGGCTGGATTACTTACCAATGTGTGATGCGCTTGCTATGAAGACATTGTATGGCACACAGCACCTCCGCAGCAATATATCTGATAGAAAAAGAAGAAAAGTTTTATTAGTGATAAACATGCCCTATAGTAACCTAGGTCCCCGATTAATATTTTCTGATCCTAATGCTACAGGAAATGGGTATATTTTTAAAGACATGTTGTATATTGCTAAATCATTTTAATAATCTATTGTAATAGGGGTATTTACATTTTTATATGTATTTCTATTTGGCTTCTGTCTTCTGTCCTCTTCTGTCCTCTTCTGTCCTCTTCTGTCTTCGGTCCTCTTCGGTCCTCTTCTGTCTTCGGTCCTCTTCTGTCTTCGGTCCTCTTCTGTCTTCGGTCCTCTTCTGTCTTCGGTCCTCTTCGGTCCTCTCCTCTTCTGTCATTTTCTGTCTTCTGTCATTTTCTGTCTTCTGTCATTTTCTGTCTTCTGTCCCTTTCTGTCTTCTGTCCCTTTCTGTCCTCTTCTGTCTTCGGTCCTCTTCTGTCTTCGGTCCTCTTCTGTCTTCGGTCCTCTTCGGTCCTCTCCTCTTCTGTCATTTTCTGTCTTCTGTCATTTTCTGTCTTCTGTCATTTTCTGTCTTCTGTCCCTTTCTGTCTTCTGTCCCTTTCTGTCCTCTTCTGTCTTCGGTCCTCTTCTGTCTTCGGTCCTCTTCTGTCTTCGGTCCTCTTCTGTCTTCGGTCCTCTTCGGTCCTCTCCTCTTCTGTCATTTTCTGTCTTCTGTCATTTTCTGTCTTCTGTCATTTTCTGTCTTCTGTCCCTTTCTGTCTTCTGTCCCTTTCTGTCCTCTTCTGTCTTCGGTCCTCTTCTGTCTTCGGTCCTCTTGTGTCTTCTTCGGTCCTCTTGTGTCCTCTTCGGTCCTCTTCGGTCCTCTTCTGTCCTCTTCTGTCTTCGGTCCTCTTCGGTCCTCTTCTGTCTTCGGTCCTCTTCGGTCGTCTTCGTTCGTCTTCGGTCCTCTTCTGTCTTCGGTCCTCTTCGGTCCTCTTCTGTCTTCGGTCCTCTTCTGTCTTCGGGCCTCTACGGTCCTCTTCGGTCCTCTTCGGTCCTCTTCTGTCTTCGGTCCTCGGTCCTCTTCTGTCTTCGGTCCTCTTCGGTCCTCTTCGGTCCTCTTCTGCTGTCTCTCCTCGTCGGTCCTCGTCGGTCCTCTTCTGCTGTCGGTCCTCGTCGGTCCTCTTCTGCTGTCGGTCCTCGTCGGTCCTCTTCTGCTGTCGGTCCTCGTCGGTCCTCTTCTGCTGTCGGTCCTCTTCTGCTGTCGGTCCTCGTCGGTCCTCTTCTGCTGTCGGTCCTCGTCGGTCCTCTTCTGCTGTCGGTCCTCGTCGGTCCTCTTCTGCTGTCGGTCCTCGTCGGTCCTCTTCTGCTGTCGGTCCTCATCGGTCCTCTTCTGCTGACGGGCCTCTTCTGCTGACGGTCCTCTTCTGCTGACGGTCCTCTTCTGCTGACGGTCCTCTTCGCTGACGGTCCTCTTCTGCTGACGGTCCTCTTCGGTCCTCTTCTGCTGTCGGTCCTCTTCGGTCCTCTTCGGCTGTCGGTCCTCTTCTGCTGTCGGTCCTCGTCGGTCCTCTTCTGCTGTCGGTCCTCTTCTGCTGTCGGTCCTCGTCGGTCCTCTTCTGCTGTCGGTCCTCTTCGGTCCTCTTCTGCTGTCGGTCCTCTTCTGCTGACGGTCCTCTTCTGCTGACGGTCCTCTTCTGCCCTCTTCTGCTGTCGGTCCTCTTCTGCCCTCTTCTGCTGTCGGTCCTCTTCTGCTGTCGGTCCTCTTCTGCTGTCGGTCCTCTTCTGCTGTCGGTCCTCTTCTGCTGTCGGTCCTCTTCGGTCCTCTTCTGCTGTCGGTCCTCTTCTGCTGTCGGTCCTCTTCTGCTGTCGGTCCTCTTCTGCTGACGGTCCTCTTCTGCTGACGGTCCTCTCTTCTGCTGACGGTCGTCCTCTTCTGCTGACGGTCGTCCTCTTCTGCTGACGGTCGTCCTCTTCTGCTGACGGTCGTCCTCTTCTGCTGACGGTCGTCCTCTTCTGCTGACGGTCGTCCTCTTCTGCTGACGGTCTCCTCTTCTGCTGACGGTCGTCCTCTTCTGCTGACGGTCGTCCTCTTCTGCTGACGGTCGTCCTCTTCTGCTGACGGTCGTCCTCTTCTGCTGACGGTCCTCCTCTTCTGCTGACGGTCCTCTTCTTCTGCTGACGGTCCTCTTCTGCTCACGGTCGTCCTCTTCTGCTGACGGTCGTCCTCTTCTGCTGACGGTCCTCTTCTGCTGACGGTCCTCCTCTTCTGCTGACGGTCGTCCTCTTCTGCTGACGGTCGTCCTCTTCTGCTGACGGTCGTCCTCTTCTGCTGACGGTCGTCCTCTTCTGCTGACGGTCGTCCTCTTCTGCTGACGGTCCTCTTCTTCTGCTGACGGTCGTCCTCTTCTGCTGACGGTCGTCCTCTTCTGCTGACGGTCCTCTTCTGCTGACGGTCGTCCTCTTCTGCTGACGGTCCTCGTCGGTCCTCTTCTGCTGACGGTCCTGCTCGGTCTCTTCTGCTGACGGTCCTCCTCTCTTCTGCTGACGGTCCTCTTCTGCTGACGGTCCTCCTCTTCTGCTGACGGTCGTCCTCTTTCTGCTGACGGTCCTCTTCTGCTGACGGTCCTCTTCGGTCGTCCTCTTCTGCTGACGGTCCTCTCTTCTGCTGACGGTCCTCTCTTCTGCTGACGGTCCTCTTCTGCTGCCGGTCCTCCTCTTCTGCTGACGGTCCTCTTCTGCTGACGGTCCTCTCTGCTGTCGGTCCTCTTCTGCTGACGGTCCTCCTCTTCTGCTGACGGTCCACCTCTTCTGCTGACGGTCCTCTTCTGCTGACGTTCCTCCTCTTCTGCTGACGGTCCTCTCTTCTGCTGACGGTCCTCTTCTGCTGACGGTCCTCTTCTGCTGACGGTCCTCTTCTGCTGTCTGTCCTCCTCTTCTGCTGGCGGTCCTCCTCTTCTGCTGACGGTCCTCTCTTCTGCTGACGGTCCTCTTCTCTTCTGCTGACGGTCCTCCTCTTCTGCTGACGGTCCTCCTCTTCTGCTGACGGTCCTCTTCTGCTGACGGTTCCTCCTCTTCTGCTGACGGTCCTCCTCTTCTGCTGACGGTCCTCCTTTCTGCTGACGGTCCTCTTCTGCTGACGGTCCTCATCTTCTGCTGACGGTCCTCTTCGGTCGTTCTGCTGACGGTCCTCTTCAGCTGACGGTCGTCCTCTTCTGCTGACGGTCGTCCTCTTCTGCTGACGGTCGTCCTCTTCTGCTGACGGTCGTCCTCTTCTGCTGACGGTCGTCCTCTTTGGCTGACGGTCGTCCTCTTCTGCCCTCTTCTGCTGACGGTCCTCTTCGGGCGTCCTCTTCTGCTGACGGTCCTCCTCTTCTGCTGACGGTCTCCTCTTCTGCTGACGGTCGTCCTCTTCTGCTGACGGTCCTCCTCTTCTGCTGACGGTCCTCTTCGGTCGTCCTCTTCTGCTGACGGTCCTCCTCTTCTGCTGACGGTCGTCCTCTTCTGCTGACGGTCCTCTTCTGCTGACGGTCCTCCTCTTCTGCTGACGGTCCTCCTCTTCTGCTGACGGTCGTCCTCTTCTGCTGACGGTCGTCCTCTTCTGCTGACGGTCCTCCTCTTCTGCTGACGGTCCTCCTCTCTTCTGCTGACGGTCGTCCTCTTCTGCTGACGGTCGTCCTCTTCTGCTGACGGTCCTCCTCTTCTGCTGACGGTCCTCCTCTTCTGCTGACGGTCGTCCTCTTCTGCTGACGGTCCTCTTCGGTCGTCCTCTTCTGCTGACGGTCGTCCTCTTCTGCTGACGGTCGTCCTCTTCTGCTGCCGGTCCTCCTCTTCTGCTGACGGTCCTCTTCGGTCGTCCTCTTCTGCTGACGGTCCTCTCTTCTGCTGACGGTCGGTCCTCTTCTGCTGACGGTCCTCCTCTTCTGCTGACGGTCCTCCTCTTCTGCTGACGGTCCTCTTCTGGTGACGGTCCTCCTCTTCTGCTGACGGTCGTCCTCTTCTGCTGACGGTCGTCCTCTTCTGCTGACGGTCCTCGTCTGCTGACGGTCGTCCTCTTCTGCTGACGGTCGTCCTCTTCTGCTGACGGTCCTCCTCTTCTGCTGACGGTCCTCCTCTTCTGCTGACGGTCCTCCTCTTCTGCTGACGGTCCTCTTCGGTCGTCCTCTTCTGCTGACGGTCCTCCTCTTCTGCTGACTGTCCTCCTCTTCTGCTGACGGTCCTCCGGTTCTGCTGACGGTCCTCCTCTTCTGCTGACGGTCCTCTTCTGCGGTCGTCCTCTTCTGCTGACGGTCGTCCTCTTCTGCTGACGGTCGTCCTCTTCTGCTGACGGTCGTCCTCTTCTGCTGACGGTCGTCCTCTTCTGCTGACGGTCCTCCTCTTCTGCTGACGGTCCTCCTCTTCTGCTGACGGTCGTCCTCTTCTGCTGACGGTCCTCCTCTTCTGCTGACGGTCGTCCTCTTCTGCTGACGGTCGTCCTCTTCTGCTGACGGTCGTCCTCTTCTGCTGACGGTCGTCCTCTTCTGCTGACGGTCCTCCTCTTCTGCTGACGGTCCTCCTCTTCTGCTGACGGTCCTCTTCTGCTGACGGTCTCCTCTTCTGCTGACGGTCCTCTTCGGTCGTCCTCTTCTGCTGACGGTCGTCCTCTTCTGCTGACGGTCCTCCTCTTCTGCTGACGGTCCTCCTCTTCTGCTGACGGTCCTCTTCGGTCGTCCTCTTCTGCTGACGGTCGTCCTCTTCTGCTGACGGTCCTCCTCTTCTGCTGACGGTCGTCCTCTTCTGCTGACGGTCGTCCTCTTCTGCTGACGGTCGTCCTCTTCTGCTGACGGTCCTCCTCTTCTGCTGACGGTCCTCCTCTTCTGCTGACGGTCGTCCTCTTCTGCTGACGGTCTCCTCTTCTGCTGACGGTCCTCTTCTGCTGACGGTCCTCTTCTGCTGACGGTCGTCCTCTTCTGCTGACGGTCCTCTTCTGCTGACGGTCGTCCTCTTCTGCTGACGGTCGTCCTCTTCTGCTGACGGTCCTCCTCTTCTGCTGACGGTCCTCCTCTTCTGCTGACGGTCCTCCTCTTCTGCTGACGGTCCTCCTCTTCTGCTGACGGTCCTCCTCTTCTGCTGACGGTCGTCCTCTTCTGCTGACGGTCGTCCTCTTCTGCTGACGGTCCTCCTCTTCTGCTGACGGTCCTCCTCTTCTGCTGACGGTCCTCCTCTTCTGCTGACGGTCCTCCTCTTCTGCTGACGGTCCTCCTCTTCTGCTGACGGTCTCCTCTTCTGCTGACGGTCCTCTTCGGTCGTCCTCTTCTGCTGACGGTCCTCCTCTTCTGCTGACGGTCCTCCTCTTCTGCTGACGGTCCTCCTCTTCTGCTGACGGTCGTCCTCTTCTGCTGACGGTCCTCCTCTTCTGCTGACGGTCGCTGACGGTCCTCCTCTTCTGCTGACGGTCCTCCTCTTCTGCTGACGGTCCTCCTCTTCTGCTGACGGTCCTCCTCTTCTGCTGACGGTCCTCTTCGGTCGTCCTCTTCTGCTGACGGTCGTCCTCTTCTGCTGACGGTCGTCCTCTTCTGCTGACGGTCGTCCTCTTCTGCTGACGGTCGTCCTCTTCTGCTGACGGTCGTCCTCTTCTGCTGACGGTCCTCCTCTTCTGCTGACGGTCCTCCTCTTCTGCTGACGGTCCTCCTCTTCTGCTGACGGTCCTCCTCTTCTGCTGACGGTCCTCCCTCTTCTGCTGACGGTCCTCCTCTTCTGCTGACGGTCGTCCTCTTCTGCTGACGGTCCTCCTCTTCTGCTGACGGTCCTCCTCTTCTGCTGACGGTCCTCCTCTTCTGCTGACGGTCCTCCTCTTCTGCTGACGGTCCTCTTCTGCTGCTGACGGTCCTCCTCTTCTGCTGACGGTCGTCCTCTTCTGCTGACGGTCGTCCTCTTCTGCTGACGGTCCTCCTCTTCTGCTGACGGTCCTCCTCTTCTGCTGACGGTCCTCTTCGGTCGTCCTCTTCTGCTGACGGTCCTCTTCTTCTGCTGACGGTCCTCCTCTTCTGCTGACGGTCCTCCTCTTCTGCTGACGGTCCTCCTCTTCTGCTGACGGTCCTCCTCTTCTGCTGACGGTCCTCCTCTTCTGCTGACGGTCCTCCTCTTCTGCTGACGGTCCTCCTCTTCTGCTGACGGTCCTCCTCTTCTGCTGACGGTCCTCTTCGGTCGTCCTCTTCTGCTGACGGTCGTCCTCTTCTGCTGACGGTCCTCCTCTTCTGCTGACGGTCGTCCTCTTCTGCTGACGGTCCTCCTCTTCTGCTGACGGTCCTCCTCTTCTGCTGACGGTCCTCCTCTTCTGCTGACGGTCCTCCTCTTCTGCTGACGGTCCTCCTCTTCTGCTGACGGTCCTCCTCTTCTGCTGACGGTCCTCCTCTTCTGCTGACGGTCCTCCTCTTCTGCTGACGGTCCTCCTCTTCTGCTGTCGGTCCTCCTCTTCTGCTGACGGTCCTCCTCTTCTGCTGACGGTCCTCCTCTTCTGCTGACGGTCGTCCTCTTCTGCTGACGGTCCTCCTCTTCTGCTGACGGTCGTCCTCTTCTGCTGACGGTCGTCCTCTTCTGCTGACGGTCCTCCTCTTCTGCTGACGGTCCTCCTCTTCTGCTGACGGTCCTCTTCGGTCGTCCTCTTCTGCTGACGGTCCTCCTCTTCTGCTGACGGTCCTCCTCTTCTGCTGACGGTCCTCTCTTCTGCTGACGGTCCTCTTCTGCTGACGGTCCTTCTCTTCTGCTGACGGTCCTCTCTTCTGCTGACGGTCCTCCTCTTCTGCTGACGGTCCTCCTCTTCTGCTGACGGTCCTCCTCTTCTGCTGACGGTCCTCTTCTTCTCCTGACGGTCGTCCTCTTCTGCTGACGGTCCTCCTCTTCTGCTGACGGTCCTCCTCTTCTGCTGACGGTCCTCCTCTTCTTCTGCTGACGGTCCTCCTCTTCTGCTGACGGTCCTCCTCTTCTGCTGACGGTCCTCCTCTTCTGCTGACGGTCCTCCTCTTCTGCTGACGGTCCTCCTTTCTGCTGACGGTCCTCCTCTTCTCTTCTGCTGACGGTCCTCCTCTTCTGCTGACGGTCCTCCTCGTCCTCTTCTGCTGACGGTCCTCCTCTTCTGCTTACGGTCCTCCTCTTCTGCTGACGGTCCTCCTCTTCTGCTGACGGTCCGTCTCTTCTGCTGACGGTCCTCCTCTTCTGCTGACGGTCCTCCTCTTCTGCTGACGGTCCTCCTCTTCTGCTGACGGTCCTCCTCTTCTGCTGACGGTCCTCCTCTTCTGCTGACGGTCCTCCTCTTCTGCTGACGGTCCTCCTTTCTGCTGACGGTCCTCCTCTTCTGCTGACGGTCCTCCTCTTCTGCTGACGGTCCTCTCTTCTGCTGACGGTCCTCCTTTCTGCTGACGGTCCTCCCTCTTCTGCTGACGGTCCTCCGGTTCTGCTGACGGTCCTCCTCTGCTGCTGACGGTCCTCCTCTTCTGCTGACGGTCCTCTTCTGCTGACGGTCCTCCTCTTCTGCTGACGGTCGTCCTCTTCTGCTGACGGTCCTCCTCTTCTGCTGACGGTCCTCCTCTTCTGCTGACGGTCCTCCTCTTCTGCTGACGGTCCTCCTCTTCTGCTGACGGTCCTCCTCTTCTGCTGACGGTCCTCCTCTTCTGCTGACGGTCCTCCTCTTCTGCTGACGGTCCTCTCTTCTGCTGACGGTCCTCCTCTTCTGCTGACGGTCCTCCTCTTCTGCTGACGGTCCTCCTCTTCTGCTGACGGTCCTCCTCTTCTGCTGACGGTCCTCCTCTTCTGCTGACGGTCGTCCTCTTCTGCTGACGGTCCTCCTCTTCTGCTGACGGTCCTCCTCTTCTGCTGACGGTCCTCCTCTTCTGCTGACGGTCCTCCTCTTCTGCTGACGGTCCTCCTCTTCTGCTGACGGTCCTCCTCTTCTGCTGACGGTCCTCCTCTTCTGCTGACGGTCCTCCTCTTCTGCTGACGGTCCTCCTCTGCTGACGGTCCTCCTCTTCTGCTGACGGTCCTCCTCTTCTGCTGACGGTCCTCCTCTTCTGCTGTCGGTCCTCCTCTTCTGCTGACGGTCCTCCTCTTCTGCTGACGGTCCTCCTCTTCTGCTGACGGTCCTCCTCTTCTGCTGACGGTCCTCCTCTTCTGCTGACGGTCCTCCTCTTCTGCTGACGGTCCTCCTCTTCTGCTGACGGTCCTCCTCTTCTGCTGACGGTCGTCCTCTTCTGCTGACGGTCTCCTCTTCTGCTGACGGTCCTCCTCTTCTGCTGACGGTCCTCCTCTTCTGCTGACGGTCCTCCTCTTCTGCTGACGGTCCTCCTCTTCTGCTGACGGTCCTCCTCTTCTGCTGACGGTCCTCCTCTTCTGCTGACGGTCCTCCTCTTCTGCTGACGGTCCTCTTCTTCTGCTGACGGTCCTCCTCTTCTGCTGACGGTCCTCTTCGGTCGTCCTCTTCTGCTGACGGTCCTCCTCTTCTGCTGACGGTCCTCCTCTTCTGCTGACGGTCCTCCTCTTCTGCTGACGGTCCTCCTCTTCTGCTGACGGTCCTCCTCTTCTGCTGACGGTCCTCCTCTTCTGCTGACGGTCCTCCTCTTCTGCTGACGGTCCTCCTCTTCTTCTGCTGACGGTCCTCCTCTTCTGCTGACGGTCCTCCTCTTCTGCTGACGGTCCTCCTCTTCTGCTGACGGTCCTCCTCTTCTGCTGACGGTCCTCCTCTTCTGCTGACGGTCCTCCTCTCTGCTGACGGTCCTCCTCTTCTGCTGACGGTCCTCCTCTTCTGCTGACGGTCCTCCTCTTCTGCTGACGGTCCTCCTCTTCTGCTGACGGTCCTCCTCTTCTGCTGACGGTCCTCCTCTTCTGCTGACGGTCCTCCTCTTCTGCTGACGGTCCTCCTCTTCTGCTGACGGTCCTCCTCTTCTGCTGACGGTCCTCCTCTTCTGCTGACGGTCCTCCTCTTCTGCTGACGGTCCTCCTCTTCTGCTGACGGTCCTCTTCGGTCGTCCTCTTCTGCTGACGGTCCTCCTCTTCTGCTGACGGTCCTCCTCTTCTGCTGACGGTCCTCCTCTTCTGCTGACGGTCCTCCTCTTCTGCTGACGGTCCTCTCTTCTGCTGACGGTCCTCCTCTTCTGCTGACGGTCCTCCTCTTCTGCTGACGGTCCTCCTCTGCTGCTGACGGTCCTCCTCTTCTGCTGACGGTCTCCTCTTCTGCTGACGGTCGTCCTCTTCTGCTGACGGTCCTCCTCTTCTGCTGACGGTCCTCCTCTTCTGCTGACGGTCCTCCTCTTCTGCTGACGGTCCTCCTCTTCTGCTGACGGTCCTCCTCTTCTGCTGACGGTCCTCCTCTTCTGCTGACGGTCGTCCTCTTCTGCTGACGGTCCTCCTCTTCTGCTGACGGTCGTCCTCTTCTGCTGACGGTCCTCTTCGGTCCTCCTCTTCTGCTGACGGTCCTCCTCTTCTGCTGACGGTCCTCCTCTTCTGCTGACGGTCCTCCTCTTCTGCTGACGGTCCTCCTCTTCTGCTGACGGTCCTCTTCGGTCGTCCTCTTCTGCTGACGGTCCTCTTCGGTCGTCCTCTTCTGCTGACGGTCGTCCTCTTCTGCTGACGGTCGTCCTCTTCTGCTGACGGTCCTCCTCTTCTGCTGACGGTCCTCCTCTTCTGCTGACGGTCCTCTCTTCTGCTGACGGTCCTCTTCGGTCGTCCTCTTCTGCTGACGGTCCTCCTCTTCTGCTGACGGTCCTCCTCTTCTGCTGACGGTCCTCCTCTTCTGCTGACGGTCCTCCTCTTCTGCTGACGGTCCTCCTCTTCTGCTGACGGTCCTCCTCTTCTGCTGACGGTCGTCCTCTTCTGCTGACGGTCCTCCTCTTCTGCTGACGGTCCTCCTCTTCTGCTGACGGTCCTCCTCTTCTGCTGACGGTCGTCCTCTTCTGCTGACGGTCGTCCTCTTCTGCTGACGGTCGTCCTCTTCTGCTGACGGTCGTCCTCTTCTGCTGACGGTCCTCTTCTGCTGACGGTCCTCTTCTGCTGACGGTCCTCCTCTTCTGCTGACGGTCCTCCTCTTCTGCTGACGGTCCTCCTCTTCTGCTGACGGTCCTCCTCTTCTGCTGACGGTCCTCCTCTTCTGCTGACGGTCCTCCTCTTCTGCTGACGGTCCTCTCTTCTGCTGACGGTCCTCCTCTTCTGCTGACGGTCCTCCTCTTCTGCTGACGGTCCTCCTCTTCTGCTGACGGTCCTCTTCTCTCCTCTTCTGCTGACGGTCGTCCTCTTCTGCTGACGGTCGTCCTCTTCTGCTGACGGTCGTCCTCTTCTGCTGACGGTCCTCCTCTTCTGCTGACGGTCCTCCTCTTCTGCTGACGGTCCCCTCTTCTGCTGACGGTCCTCTTCTGCTGACGGTCCTCCTCTTCTGCTGACGGTCCTCCTCTTCTGCTGACGGTCCTCCTCTTCTGCTGACGGTCGTCCTCTTCTGCTGACGGTCCTCCTCTTCTGCTGACGGTCGTCCTCTTCTGCTGACGGTCCTCTCTTCTGCTGACGGTCCTCCTCTTCTGCTGACGGTCCTCCTCTTCTGCTGACGGTCGTCCTCTTCTGCTGACGGTCCTCCTCTTCTGCTGACGGTCCTCCTCTTCTGCTGACGGTCGTCCTCTTCTGCTGACGGTCGTCCTCTTCTGCTGACGGTCCTCCTCTTCTGCTGACGGTCTCCTCTTCTGCTGACGGTCGTCCTCTTCTGCTGACGGTCGTCCTCTTCTGCTGACGGTCGTCCTCTTCTGCTGACGGTCCTCCTCTTCTGCTGACGGTCGGTCCTCTTCTGCTGACGGTCCTCCTCTTCTGCTGACGGTCCTCCTCTTCTGCTGACGGTCTCCTCTTCTGCTGACGGTCTCTCTCTTCTGCTGACGGTCCTCTCTTCTGCTGACGGTCCTCTTCGGTCCTCCTCTTCTGCTCTCTTCTGCTGACGGTCCTCTTCGGTCGTACTCTTCTGCTGACGGTCTCCCTCTTCTGCTGACGGTCCTCTCTTCTGCTGACGGTCGTCCTCTTCTGCTGACGGTCCTCCTCTTCTGCTGACGGTCGTCCTCTTCTGCTGACGGTCATCCTCTTCTGCTGACGGTCGTCCTCTTCTGCTGACGGTCGTCCTCTTCTGCTGACGGTCGTCCTCTTCTGCTGACGGTCCTCTTCTGCCCTCTTCTGCTGTCGGTCCTCTTCGGTCGTCCTCTTCTGCTGACGGTCGTCCTCTTCTGCTGACGGTCGTCCTCTTCTGCTGACGGTCCTCCTCTTCTGCTGACGGTCTCCTCTTCTGCTGACGGTCCTCCTCTGCTGACAGTCCTCTTCTGCTGACGGTCGTCCTCTTCTGCTGACGGTCCTCCTCTTCTGCTGACGGTCCTCCTCTTCTGCTGACGGTCCTCCTCTTCTGCTGACGGTCCTCCTCTTCTGCTGACGGTCCTCCTCTTCTGCTGACGGTCCTCCTCTTCTGCTGACGGTCCTCCTCTTCTGCTGACGGTCCTCCTCTTCTGCTGACGGTCGTCCTCCTCTTCTGCTGACGGTCCTCCTCTTCTGCTGACGGTCCTCTTCGGTCGTCCTCTTCTGCTGACGGTCCTCCTCTTCTGCTGACGGTCCTCCTCTTCTGCTGACGGTCCTCCTCTTCTGCTGTCGGTCCTCCTCTTCTGCTGACGGTCCTCCTCTTCTGCTGACGGTCCTCCTCTTCTGCTGACGGTCCTCCTCTTCTGCTGACGGTCCTCTTCTGCTGACGGTCCTCCTCTTCTGCTGACGGTCCTCCTCTTCTGCTGACGGTCCTCCTCTTCTGCTGACGGTCCCCTCTTCTGCTGACGGTCTCCTCTTCTGCTGACGGTCCTCCTCTTCTGCTGACGGTCCTCTTCGGTCGTCCTCTTCTGCTGACGGTCGTCCTCTTCTGCTGACGGTCGTCCTCTTCTGCTGACGGTCCTCCTCTTCTGCTGACGGTCCTCCTCTTCTGCTGACGGTCCTCCTCTTCTGCTGACGGTCCTCCTCTTCTGCTGACGGTCCTCCTCTTCTGCTGACGGTCTCCTCTTCTGCTGACGGTCCTCCTCTTCTGCTGACGGTCCTCCTCTTCTTCTGCTGACGGTCCTCCTCTTCTGCTGACGGTCCTCCTCTTCTGCTGACGGTCCTCCTCTTCTGCTGACGGTCGTCCTCTTCTGCTGACGGTCCTCTTCTGCTGACGGTCGTCCTCTTCTGCTGACGGTCCTCCTCTTCTGCTGACGGTCCTCCTCTTCTGCTGACGGTCCTCCTCTTCTGCTGACGGTCCTCCTCTTCTGCTGACGGTCCTCTTCGGTCGTCCTCTTCTGCTGACGGTCCTCCTCTTCTGCTGACGGTCCTCCTCTTCTGCTGACGGTCCTCCTCTTCTGCTGACGGTCCTCCTCTTCTGCTGACGGTCCTCCTCTTCTGCTGACGGTCGTCCTCTTCTGCTGACGGTCGTCCTCTTCTGCTGACGGTCCTCCTCTTCTGCTGACGGTCCGTCCTCTTCTGCTGACGGTCCTCCTCTTCTGCTGACGGTCCTCCTCTTCTGCTGACGGTCCTCCTCTTCTGCTGACGGTCCTCCTCTTCTGCTGACGGTCCTCCTCTTCTGCTGACGGTCCTCCTCTTCTGCTGACGGTCCTCCTCTTCTGCTGACGGTCCTCCTCTTCTGCTGACGGTCCTCCTCTTCTGCTGACGGTCCTCCTCTTCTGCTGACGGTCCTCCTCTTCTGCTGACGGTCCTCTTCTGCTGACGGTCTCCTCTTCTGCTGACGGTCCTCCTCTTCTGCTGACGGTCCTCCTCTTCTGCTGACGGTCGTCCTCTTCTGCTGACGGTCCTCCTCTTCTGCTGACGGTCCTCCTCTTCTGCTGACGGTCCTCCTCTTCTGCTGACGTCCCTCTTCTGCTGACGGTCCTCTTCGGTCGTCCTCTTCTGCTGACGGTCCTCTTCGTTCGTCCTCTTCTGCTGACGGTCCTCTTCTGCTGACGGTCCTCCTCTTCTGCTGACGGTCCTCCTCTTCTGCTGACGGTCCTCCTCTTCTGCTGACGGTCCTCCTCTTCTGCTGACGGTCGTCCTCTTCTGCTGACGGTCGTCCTCTTCTGCTGACGGTCGTCCTCTTCTGCTGACGGTCGTCCTCTTCTGCTGACGGTCCTCCTCTTCTGCTGACGGTCGTCCTCTTCTGCTGACGGTCGTCCTCTTCTGCTGACGGTCGTCCTCTTCTGCTGACGGTCGTCCTCTTCTGCTGACGGTCGTCCTCTTCTGCTGACGGTCGTCCTCTTCTGCTGACGGTCGTCCTCTTCTGCTGACGGTCGTCCTCTTCTGCTGACGGTCGTCCTCTTCTGCTGACGGTCGTCCTCTTCTGCTGACGGTCGTCCTCTTCTGCTGACGGTCGTCCTCTTCTGCTGACGGTCGTCCTCTTCTGCTGACGGTCCTCTTCTGCCCTCTTCTGCTGTCGGTCCTCTTCGGTCGTCCTCTTCTGCTGACGGTCGTCCTCTTCTGCTGACGGTCGTCCTCTTCTGCTGACGGTCGTCCTCTTCTGCTGACGGTCGTCCTCTTCTGCTGACGGTCCTCTTCGGTCGTCCTCTTCTGCTGACGGTCGTCCTCTTCGGTCGTCCTCTTCTGCTGACGGTCGTCCTCTTCGGTCGTCCTCTTCTGCTGACGGTCGTCCTCTTCTGCTGACGGTCGTCCTCTTCTGCTGACGGTCGTCCTCTTCTGCTGACGGTCGTCCTCTTCTGCTGCAAAATAAAAAAAGACATTTAGGTGTCCATTTATGAAACAGTGAAATCCTATTCACTGCTTCATTCTCCGGCATTCACAGAGGAGATTTTTCTCTTCTGTGTGCCAGTTTATGAAGCGGAGTAGATCTTGGAGGAGTGAAGAGATCTACAAATGCTTCTAACACTGGAGAACGGCCCCTGATACTGGAATCTCGTGAGACTTTACGAGATTACAGCACCAGAAATTCACAGAAACACAGATGTCAGTTTATTAAGCAGTGATAGATTATCACCGCTCAATACACGGACAGACGGTGTGATTTAATGTTAATAAAATAAAGAGTCCCCCTACATAATATATACATGTATACACACACACATTATATATACATGTGTGTATATATACACACACACATATATATATATATATATATATATATATATATATATATATATATATATATATATATACTCTAACTATATATATAAAATAGGGGGACATGGTTACAGTGTTGGGGGGGTCTGAACGAGGCACAAGGAAGTTGATTATCTTCCTCTTTCCTCCTCAGATCCCCCCACATTCCCTCTTCACTCCCCGATTCTCCACCTCTGAGCTGGTGAATCAGGGACTGTGAATTCTGACACAGATCGCCAGTGAAGCACTCAGATCGCAGCTTCATAAACTGGTCGTCACAGTGCACCTGTGTCTATAGATAAACTTTAACCAGTTGACTATGAGACGTAATCCCTATTCATTCCTATGTGTCAGTGCTGTGATAGTCTGATAACTACTCCATCATACAGCACTACACACAAATACATTTTATATCCTTTTTGGATACACAGTGATGGTGTGGAATATAAGCCACTTGTCACCAATAGGGGGGATATATAATCTATTGTTTACCAATAAGAAGATACAATGCAATACTTCTAAATATAATGGATCATAAATGTACCTTTTGATGATTAATTGAGGAACAGATTACATTTTTTTTAATGATACGGTTCATTCTCCAAAAAAATCAAATTTCTCTTGGAGCTCAATAGAACACTACCTTCAGGCTTGCCTTCAATCCGTAGACTGACTGGCTAACTCAGGTGCAGCTGAACTGTAGTGTCATTGGCCATGTGACCTGCCCTGTGAGGTCATCAGTTATGTTGCTAGGCAACTGCAACTGCCACAACATTTCTCCTGCATCAGTTTGAAATTTCTAGGAAGATCTGTGATTTTATAATTTTTTTTTTTTCATGGGGTGGTGATAATGTTTTGGCTGATCATGGGGTGGTGATGTTTTGGCTGAACATTTTTTTTCAAAAATATTTATTTTTATTTATTTTTTTCATGGGGTGGTCATAATATTTTGGCTGATTTTTCTTTTTCAAAAATTATTTTTATTATTATTTTTTTTTTCATGTGGTGGTCATAATGTTTTGGCTGATCATGATTTTTCTTTTTCAAAATACTTATTGTTTACCAATAAGAAGATACAATGCAATACTTCTAAATATAATGGATCATAAATGTACCCTTTGATGATTAATTGAGGAACAGATTACATTTTTTTTAATGATACGGTTCATTCTCCAAAAAAATCAAATTTCTCTTGGAGCTCAATAGAACACTACCTTCAGGCTTGCCTTCAATCCGTAGACTGACTGGCTAACTCAGGTGCAGCTGAACTGTAGTGTCATTGGCCATGTGACCTGCCCTGTGAGGTCATCAGTTATGTTGCTAGGCAACTGCAACTGCCACAACATTTCTCCTGCATCAGTTTGAAATTTCTAGGAAGATCTGTGATTTTATAATTTTTTTTTTCATGGGGTGGTGATAATGTTTTGGCTGATCATGGGGTGGTGATAATGTTTTGGCTGAACATTTTTTTTCAAAAATATTTATTTTTTATTTATTTTTTTCATGGGGTGGTCATAATATTTTGGCTGATTTTTCTTTTTCAAAAATTATTTTTATTATTATTTATTTTTTTCATGTGGTGGTCA
>CM053029.1:147908415-147940915 GCA_028564925.1 Lithobates sylvaticus | reverse complement strand
AAGCGGTAACGGTAGCCAAACAACAGATGACGGATGATTTGTGGTGCGATGTGATGTCATCGCTCGCTGCTACGCACACCATTGTGATAGGTTGCTCGGAATACCCGTATAAACGTCTGCTTTTGGCGCCAATGTAAACTTGTCCTAAATAGATGTGATTTCTTTCTGTTTTAATGGCTCTTTTCATCTACAAGAGGGAATACAATACTAGTGAGGCTAACAATAAAAAGACTGTGCGTCGGGAGCGCGCATGTCTCCTCAGCAGGCGCACTGGGGTTGTGAATAGACACGGGAGCGCGCCTACAGACACATCGCTTCAAGAGGCGGCGTGTGGAGGGGCGTGGCATTTACGCTATCCGGACTGGCGTAGCTAGGCGGCTTTTCCAATAAGTAACGCGGAAAGAGATCGGTAGGCGGGGCGCTATCAGCTGAACTGTTTTATCTAGCCGGGCTACCGTAGTAGAAGGCAGAAAGCCATGTGAGCTTGCCGCCGGTGCAGTGCCATAGAATGAGATTTGCCATAGAATGAGATGCTCCGCCTCCGTCACATCCTATTGGCTCACAATCAGTCTCACTTTGGCTATCATAGGGAGAGGATCTGCTCCCTGTGATAGCTGGACCTGCACGGAGCTCTATAGGAGCTAAATAGGCGATTTGAGTTCTGGTTTTAAGGGATGGCTCAAAGTGCTGAGTGACACTTGCAAAGCACGGAAAATGTTTTGTGCCGCTTGTATCTTTATCACCGTCACCCCCATGCAGCAGCAGCAGCTGAGGAATCCGCAGGAGGATTCCAAGCTGGAGCTTCTCTGCATTCAGTCTATTGAAAAGGCAGAAGATCTTTACTACATTCCGCCGCTGCCATTCGCTCTCATTGTCCTAGACGGGGGGAGATTCTGAGCAGCTGGCCGAGCCATTAACTCCTGCACACTGCTAGCGAGAGAGCGGCTTTTTAATTCTTGAACCTGTAAATGCTGGAGCGTCCAGCTAGGAGACTTCCCCTGGATGGGCACCGCAATGCTCTGACTTCTACTCTACTTACAAAGCCCCGTGCAGAATGAATGGTGAACGGGTGGGGGTTGGGGTTGCAGGGGGGGGGGGGGGTGTTTTTTCCTGTGAACAGTCTTATTTAGCAGTGAATATATAATGGGATGTGAAGCGTTTAAGCAGAAAGCAGGCTTTGCAGATGACTTTGTACCTTCCTCTCTCTCTGTCTGGTGATTGTTATCACTGGACACCCTGGCACCTGGGGCTGTAACGTGCCCGTCGTCCACAGGTCCTTTCACATGGGACTGCTTGCCCAGTTCTGCAGATATGATTGGTGTGTGCCCCTCACCCCCCCCCCCTCCTCCTCCTTCCTATGTGCCCTGCACTGAACTTCTACCTCCAGTGACAGAGATGAGCCATCCACCGGGCTGGACCGGGACACGGAGAGCTCCGTGCAGGTCCAGCTATCACAGGGAGGAGATCCTCTCCCTATGATAGCCAAAGTGAGACTGATTGTGAGCCAATAGGATGTGATGGAGGCGGAGCATCTCATTCTATGGCAAATCTCATTCTATGGCACTGCACCGGCGCGCCAGTGCAAGTGACTGCCTGGCTGGGGGATCACCCCCCTATTCTGGCGGCGCTGGCTCCGTATGCTGGCATGCCCACAGAGAGGGTTCTGCATGCCAGGTGTGGCACGCATGCCATAGGTTGGCCATTACTGGCCTAGGTCATCTTTATTTAGAGCAGCAATTCTTTTTTTCAGATCCTCAGAAAATTCTTTGCCATGAGGTGCCATGTTGAACTTCCAGTGACCAGTATGAGAGAGTGAGAGCGATAACACCAAAATTTAACACACCTGCTCCCCATTCACACCTGAGACCTTGTAACACTAACGAGTCACATGACATCGGGGAGGGAAAAATGGCTAATTGGGCCCAATTTGGACATTTTCACTTAGGGGTGTACTCACTTTTGTTGCCAGCGGTTTAGACATTAATGGCTGCGTGTTCAGTTATTTTGAGGGGACAGCAAATTTATACTGTTATACAAGCTGTACAATCACTACTTTACATTGTAGCAAAGTGTAATTTTTTTAGTGTTGTCAAATGAAAAGATATAATAAAATAGTAACAAAAATGAAGGGGTGTACTTACTTTTGTGAGATACCGTATATATTAGGGATATGCAATTAGCAGACCTGCCAGCTGTTGCAAAACTACAAGTCCCATCATGTCTCTGCCTCTGGGCATAATGCTTGTGGCTATCAGAGTCTTGCTATGCCTCCTGGGACTTGTAGTTCTGCAACAGCTGGGAGGTCCGCTAATTGCATATCCCTGGTATATATAGTATGTGTTTTAGGTATTCTTTTATAGAACAAATCACAACAGTGAATATAGATAGAGCTTCATTTTCAGATGAAATAAATACTTTTTGTTCCAATACTGAATGCTAAGGACTACTTGACTATAATGATTGCACAGGAAGAATGCTTTTAAAGCAATTCAGTAATGAGTGAATGATGTTTGTTTTTTCCAGGATAACAATGAAAGCCCAAAGGACAAGGAAAGGGCAGATGTTGAGGATCAACCAGCGCATGGTACTACCGTAAGGACTAATTGTATCTCAAAACTATTATAGAACCCATTGCTCTTATACAAGATTATCGCTCTTAATAGGCATTTATTGAATGTTCTGGATACAAGTTGCACTCAATATGACCAGGTATGGTCACTTATGAGAATCTTTGTGGATGTTGTTTTCTTGCTAAATTTTTTTTCTTTTTTTGGACATTACATGAATAACACAGTACATGCATAAAACTGCTGCTCTTTCAAAAATGTATATTACATAATAACATGGAGAGTAAGGACAGAGCTACACAGGCAATTTTCAGTAGCTCTTCAATAGTCACAGAACTAAAATTACTAACAATTAAATCAGAACCCTCAGCAGGTTTACCTGCTATCTGGGGTTCAATTGGATAGATTTCCCCTCGCTTTATGTTCTGGGAACAGCAAACTGGAAGACGCCAGACAAGAAATGAGGGAAAATCTGCTTCTGCTTTCTCCCAGTCACAGCCAGTGAGGAGAGTGCAGGGGGTGGTGTTGAGCTTATGGACACGCAGAGCTGGGATTCAGGAGCGAGCACGCATGAGTGCCCCAGTAGGAAGTGTCTTCCTATGGGGGCACTTGGCGGGGAGAAGCAACCAGGATCGCTGGTGGGGGAGCCAAGAAGAGGCGGATTGGAGCTGTTCTGTGCAAAACCATTGCTGAGCCTCCATGACTGAAATGCCACGTACACACGATCTGACTTTTTGGCCTGACTATCCGCCGGACTTTCCAGAGGAGGTCCGCCGGACTTTCCGAACGTGTGGACTTGCCCACACACGCCCGGACTTTTCTGGCGGACAATCCGCCGGAGTTTTGGCGTAAGTCCGTGGGACTTTTGAAATGAACGGACTTACCCCACACACGGAGTAAAGTTCGTTCATTTAGAACGTGACTCCAGGTAGACGGGACTAGCGAAGGAAGTCAATGCCGCCGCGCTAGCCCCGTCACCTGGTATGGATTTAAAGGGGAATCCCTACGCCGTAAAAACGGCGTGGGGGTTCCCCCCAAATCCATATCAGACCCTTATCCGAGCCTGGCCAGTCAGCAAAGGGGGTGGGGACGAGCGAGCGGGACCCCCCCCCCCATCCGGACAGGGGGGCTTATCGGAGTCCGGGAGCCCCCTTTAATAAGGGGGCCCCCCGAGATACCAGCCCCCCACCCTATGTGAATAAGTATTTTACCATTCACCTGGTGAAAAAAGTGTAAATAAAAAACAACACAATTTTTTTAAAATACTTTATTGCACAGCCCCGGGGTCTTCTTCCGTGTTGGGGGGTCTTCTCGCCAGACTCCTGCGCTATCTTCTGCTAGCTCTTTTACTAGCGGAGGAGCCCGGCTTTCTCCTTCATCGCCGTCCGGGGGTCTTCTTCCGACTTCGGGGGTCTTGTCCTGCTCTTCTGTTCTTCTTGCCGGGCCTCCGCTTTCTTCTTCCAGCTCTTTTATTAGCGGTGGCCCGGGCTTCTGTCGCCGTTGCTGTCGCTGTCGTCGCCGCCTTCTCCTTCTCCTTCTGCTTCTTCTTCTTCCTATGTTGACACAGCGCTGTCTCCGCTTGCAATGGCCCAGAAGTGTTGCGCAGCCAGTTATATAGGGACAAGGGGCGGGGCCACCGTCTCATGTCACATGGTGACCCTGCCCCCCTATGATGTCACAGTCCCGGAGGATGCTGGGAATGTGACATCAGGGGGCAGGGTCACCATGTGACATGAGCCAGTGGCCTGCCCCTTGTCCCTATATAACTGGCAGCGCAACACATCTGAGCCATTAGAAAAGGAGACAGCGTTGAGTCAACATCGAATGAAGAAAGAAGAAGAAGAAGCAGGAGAAGAAGGAGAAGGCGGCGGCGACGGCGACAGAAGCCTGGGCCACCGCTAGTAAAAGAGCTGGAAGAAGAAAGCGGATGCCCGGCAAGAAGAACAGAAGAGCGGGACAAGACCCCCGAAGTCGGAAGAAGACCCCCGGATGGCAACGAAGGAGAAAGCCTGGCTCCTCCGCTAGTAAAAGAGCTAGCAGAAGATAGCGGAGGAGTCTGGCGAGAAGACCCCCCAAGACGGAAGAAGACCCCCGGAGCTGTGCAATAAAGTATTTTTAAAAATTGTGTTGTTTTTTATTTACACTTTTTTCCCTTAGGTGAATAGGTAGGGGTACATCGTACACCCCATGTTGAGGGCACGCGGCCTGGTACGGCTCAGGAGGGGGCGCTCGCTCGTCCCCACCCCTTTCCTGACCGGACGGGCTGTGAGCTTGGATAAGGGTCTGATATGGATTTGGGGGGAACCACCACGCCGTTTTTTTCCTTCGCTAGTCCCGTCTACCTGGAGTCACGTTCAAAATGAACGGACTTTACGACGTGTGTCGCAAGTCCGTTCATTTCAAAAGTCCCGCGGACTAGCACACAGACGGCCGGATTGCAGTCCGGTGGACAATTTTAAGTCAAAACTTCTAACTAAGGACTTTTGGGAAGAAAAAGTCAGCCGGAGACCCACACACGGTCGGATTGTCCGGCGGACTCTAGTCCGACGGACAATCCCGCCGGAAAGTCCGATCGTGTGTACGGGGCAAAAGAAATAAAGTCCAATGGATGAAAGGGGCAGCCCAGGGACAGTGGGGCTGGATGATGCTAAACATCCTCAAACCAGAGGTGGGCTCTACCTGTCTTACTGCAGCTTCTAATGCACATTGTGAGAATCTCAGTGTATGGTTAAATTAGAATAAGCAGTTCAAAACAGGAGAGGAGCCTTTACAACTGTGCAAGACTGAAGGGAAGGCTGGAGTTCAACCTTTACAAATCTCTTAATAGTACAGACAGTACAGAACAGAAAGTCATTGACCATGGGTTATTTGCTGCTACCTTCAGGTGATGGGACAGGGATACTGGCCAAAGCTTTCCTGCAAGCACTCCCTGTGCACCCTCGTATAACCACAATGACTCCATGTGACTCCAGTTTTTGCGAGTGCCCTTACGTGAAAGACATATTATTCCAGGGACGTTTTTTAAACAATTCTTTACTACTCCAACTGACACTTCTATCAGGATCCAACAGCTTATTCTCTCAGGGCCCACTAGCAGTTTCTGGGTCAGTTACCCTTGATAAATGTCCTGGGAACTGTACCTGGACCCTGCAACAGCAGTGCTGGCTTGCAATGTTTGCTTTGGGCACTGGATTATTTTTATTATATATATATATATATATATATATATATATATATATATATATATAATTATTATATTATAGCGCCAACAGTTTACGCAGCGCTTTACAATGTAGAGGGGGGACAGCGCAATTACATTACAGTTCAGCTCATATTCTCTGACCTTAAGCCTTTTCTCCAAGATCTCTTCTGCTTTGGCACCTCTGAGAGTACAGTGAACTGCAATCTATTCATTCCTCCTAATTCCAAAAGATCTCATGGTGTAACAAGCATGTGTTGGTGTAACAAGCAAGCGTGTGTATGCCCAACGGTCTTTTTCTGTGGTAATTTCCGACGGACTTTGAATTGAGAACCTGTTCTCAATTTTTCAGACGGAAAACCTTTCTATCGGATTTTCCGATCATGTGTATGCAATTCCGACACGCAAAATTCCGACGCATGCTCGGAAACAATTCGACGCATGCTCAGAAGCATTAAACTTCCCTTTTATAGTGCTGTCGAACGTGTTTTATGCCGCTGTGTTATTGACCATCGGAATTTGGTGTGATCGTGTGTAGGCAACACAGCTTGAGCGGAATTCCGTCGGAAAAAACGTCATAAGGGTGCGGTGGTTAATTTCCTTGGCACCCAGACCCTAAAGACCCCTTCAGGAGTATGCTCATCGTGACAGTAAACTTTGGACCCCTCTGGGAACCTGCAGTGTGGATAAGGTACGATGAAGTCCTGTTTTTACATGTGGGGTGATTATCCACGTTGCTGCTCAGGTAGTGACATAGTTGCTCTATGGCTTTTGGCTGACTAGCTTCCACCTGCCATTTCTACTAAGAATGCAAGAAGCACAACTCTTGGTTTTCCAGTTGCCTGCTATTCCAGAGACAATCACAGGACATCAGGTTATCGCAGCTCCCTCCCCGGACACGCTAAACCCTCTCATTCAGCATCCATTTCATACTCAACTTTATGCTCAACAGAGGATCCCCTCACAAAGCAATGGCAGAGACAAGGCACAGGGGAGCTGAGATAAACAGGCCTAAAAGCATTCAAAAAAAAAAGGAAGTGATGTAGATGCAGATGAGGATCCTGCACAGGAATTTTCACATCCTGCATTTTATGAGACACAAGCTAAGGCTTAACACCATATTCCTATTGGTGTAGTGTGTACCAGCCTTTGCCTAACAGCACCAGAATCAGAATCACCAGAATCTCCTATGCCTAAACAAGCTCCTGTGGGCATAGAGCAGTTAGCAAAATCTAGAAAGACTTTCCTCTTGCACATGCAAACTACCTATGCTTTGCATGAGGATTGGCCATATCTTAAAAAGGTATTCCTTCTTCTAAAACTATTTGTTGAATTATATCATTCACAAACTGAAACATATTAAACACAATTTAGTATGGTTCAGTTAAGAATGAACACAGTGAGTGAGTGTGTTCACTATGTTCATTGAGAAAAGGAAGGTGCTGGTAAAGTACATACTTACTAGCCCTTTCCCCCAATCTCTATCTTGAAATATCTCCCGCAGCAGCTGGGCAAGAGGAGAGAAGCTAGCAGTACTGTGGAGCGGGGGGGGCTAACATGGGGGAAGCCTGGACAGTAGGGGAATTGGCACCACACACAGTGATTAGGATGTGCCCAGTGACATCATCACTGGGTCTCTGTGCTTATCAGTGCAATTCAGGCAGATCATAGCGGGTGGGAGGGGCCATCAGTGTGCTGTATATAGTTTCCTAAGGAAATCACAACACCCTGCCTCATTATTCCTCATAAGAGCCCAGAAACAGTGGACTGGCTCTTGGGAGGAGTTATGCAAATATCTAAGTTCCTCGATGCGTACATATCAGTCTGGAGGAGTGGGTGTTCCTATACAGAATGTATTTACATGCAGGCAACACTCATATGTGATGCTGAGAATCAATGCTTGAAAAATCCTAAATCCAATGAATGAAAGAGGCATGCCAAGGACAGTCAGGCTAGGGAGGAGTGGCCTTGATACTGGAAGTACTCCAGCCAGGAAATGAAGCTGACTTTATCGGGCATGCAGCAGCTTCTGGTGCATACTGTGAGCTTCTGATGCATACTGTGAACTTCTGATGCATATTGTGAGCTTCTGGTGCATACTGTGAGCTTCTGATGCATAATGTGAGCTTCTGGTGGTGCATACTGTGAGCTTCTGATGCATAATGTGAGCTTCTGGTGGTGCATACTGTGAGCTTCTGATGCATAATGTGAGCTTCTGGTGGTGCATACTGTGAGCTTCTGTTGCATACTGTGAGCTTCTGGTGCATACTGTGAGCTTCTGATGCATACTGTGCGCTTATGCTGCATAGCAGACCCCATTGGAACATTTCCCATTTATTCCAGATTTGGGAACACCTATTTTCTATTTTCCCATCACTTTCTACCCTGCTTAAAGCACTCTATTCAAAATGTGTAGAAAAAAAGTTTTGGCTTTAGCTACACTAATGCAAATAGAGCATCAGTATAATGTGTTTGATAAAGGAAAGATGCATGCCCGCCCACAGGTTTGTATGGGGCATTTGCACGCTAGGTGTTATTAAAAGTAGTTCTAGGCTATACAGGATAAACACTTTTTGGAGAACTATTTTTTACCAGCTAAGGAGAAAGTGATCAAACGTGTCACGGCCCCGCCTTCTTCCTCTTCTAACTGCCATTGAACACCACCACACCTGAGCTTTTGCTCTCCAGTAAACCCACCCACCTCTCAGGTTACTTAGCAGCCATTCCCACTGGAAGCCTGACTTTAAGTTTCAACTGCTGTGTGGCAACTTGCAAATATCAGGCAGTTTCATAGCTACTGAAACAAGTGAGATAAAGCATGTTATATATTGGGGTGGAAGTGTCCTTTAATAAGAGGAGGTTATTCACATTTTGGATCGGAGGTCCAGTTGAAGTTAGATATTCACCTGAAAGAGTCTAAATTTGCTGTGTGGATGTTATAAGCTTTCACACAGGTGCAACAAATGGTCGCTGTATTGTTTGTGATATGATTATCTCCTATGATTGTTAGCACCAACTAGTGGCCATAATGTATTTTTTTCCTGAAATATCAGTCAAAAAAATGTTTTCTCTTTAGTTTTTACAGGTGAAAATAACTCTTTTGGTAATTTTACAGTAATATTAACTTGCTGCCGTCCGCCCACAGTACATTTACTGCGGGAAGGTGGCACAGACAGGCTGGAACACGTACATGTATTTTTTCCAGCTTCTTCCAGGTTCAGGGCGCAAATGAGTGCGCCCTCTGCTGACCCGCACTGTCACTGGCTTAAGTGCAATTTTGTCAGCAGGTCCCAGCCAATGATGTTAGCTATGGACCTGCTGATCAGCTGTAGCCAATCACAAAATAGAGTCCTGTGTTTACAAACAATCTGGCTGCCTCTTCTCTCTGTAAAGCAGGGAGAATAAACAGCCAGATCTGTAAGTTAAAGCAGCACACATTACACTTGTTAGGCACACAGTTGACTCCTTACTTACCCCTAGATGTTAACCCCTTCCCAGCCACTCTCATTAGTACAGTGTCAGTGTACAGTATTGTATCTGATCACTGTATTAGTGTCACTAGCGAAGTCACTATCAGTTAGTGTACCTCCCAGCGAAGGTCTGTTAGGACCAGATTTCCTGCCACACTTTCACAGTCCCACTAGGATTCACTGATCACCACCGTTACAGTATAGCGTCTATAGCTGCATAAATTCCAGTATATATACCATAGTTTGAAGATGCTATAACTTTCACACAGAATAATTAATATAATACAATTCACAACCTCAAAAAACTTTTAGATGTCTTCCCCAGAAAGCAGAATATACAGGGTTGTGGGAATTGTTAGAGAATACAAATCACACACAGGTTGAACTGGATGGAGCTTTTTTCAACCTTATAACTATGTAATTATGTAATATAGGGAATATTTGTTTCACCTGTGTGAATGTTTACGACATTCGTATGCCAATTTTTTTTTTTTTACATGGACCCCTCTGTGTTATGTGTGCAAAACAGACAGTTCTTCGAGATACTTTTGATAAATGAGATTCAGTTTGGCTGGAGAAGTTGAAATTCATATTTTTTATCTAATATTTGAAACTAAAATGTGAGGTTTATTACTGTTATCCAGTGCTGGAAAAGTGTCAGCAATGTTCTCATTAGCGCTAAATCAAGGTTGTGTTTCAGCTTGGCTCTTATCAGAAGGTTGTCTGTGTACACAGAGGAGGATTTGAAGCTTAATAATGGGATTTGCAGGCACTTCAAAGTGCTTACACTTTAGCAAGTATGGTAATGTGTAAATAAAACCATGCTTCTAGATGTGTCTGACCTCTATTCTAACATTATCAGCTAAAACCTGTCCCCAGGATGTAAACCTTCCCTACCTGAACCCTTATGCCGCGTACACACGATCGGAATTCTCGTCGGAAAAAGCTCTGATGGTTTTCCCGTTCCGAATTCCGCTCAAACTGTCTTGCCTACACACGGTCACACCAAATTCCGACCGTCAAGAACGCAGTGACGTACAACACTACAACGAGCCGAGTTCAATGCTTCCAAGCATGCGTTGAATTGTTTCCGAGGATGCGTAGGAATTTTGCGCGTCAGAACTGCTACAGACGATCGGAATTTCCAATAGAAACCTTTTTCGTCTGAAAAATTGAGAACATGCTCTCAATTTTTTTGCTGTCGGAAATTCTGCCAGCAAAATTCCGATGGAGCCTACACACGGTTGCATTTTCCAATGAAAAGCTCTCATCGGTCTTTTTCTGGCCGGAATTCTGATCGTGTGTACACAGCATAACACTTTACCTAACTTTTAAACTTGATTATAAAGTCTTGTTTTTTTCCTATAAAAATAATAAACATGTTATACTTATCTGCTCTGTTGCAGTGGATTTGCACAGAGCAGGTAGGATCTGCCTTTTTCTCTGGTCCCTCTTCATTGATCCTGGACCCTCCCTCCTGTTCAGTGCTCCCACAGCAAGCAGCTTGCTATGGGGGCACCCAAGCCGAGTCACAGCTCCCTGTGTCCATTCAGCCACGGAACCCCCGGCCCACCCCCTGTCTCCTCTGATTGGCTAGCTGACTTTGACAGCAGCACCAGCCAATGGCACCGCTGCTGTGTCTCAGCCAATCAGGAGGGAGAATTTCGGATGGCTGAGACAGCCTCGTAGACATCGCTGGACAGAGAGGGACCTCAGGTAAGTGTCAGGCTCCATGCACACTGGGCTTAAAAAAACGTCTGTTCTATTTGGAGTAAAAAACATTCATATAGAGCATTTTTTGTACAGAGTTTAGGAGAGTTTTAAATTTTTTCTGCCAGTGAGCTCCAATCAGAAACGCGAAGCAGAAGGTTTTTTTTTTTTCCAGCCCCTAAACGTTGATCTTAAAATATGCCTGTAAACATCCTAATGTACATGGACACATAGGATAACATTGAGCTGCTTCTACAGGCAGAACACAAAACTCCTGTAGTAGCAACGTTTTTTAAGCCAGTGTGCATGGAGCCTTTGGGTGGCTGACGCACATAGAAGGCTTTTTATCTTAATGCATAGAATGCAATAAGATTAAAAAAAACTTCTGTCTTTACAAACACTTTAGGTAAACTTGTACTCAGTATCTGATGGGCTGTATAGCAGGCACCTTTAACCTCCTAGGCGGTATTCCCGAGTCTGGCTCAGGTTCCGTTTTTTCTGCTAGGAGCGGTAACCCCGAGCCAGACTCGGGCTGCATTGCAGGATACAGGGGGGAAGTTACTTACCTTTTCCCCTGGATCCTGCGATGTCTCCTCGCTGTGTGAGCGAGCCGTCCGCTCGCTCGATTCATACAGTGCCGAGTGCCGCTGGTCTCCGTTCCCTGCGACGTTACGACGCACGGGAGCGAAGATCGGCGCCAAATTCAAAAAAGTGTAAAAACACAATACACATACAGTACTGTAATCTTACAGATTACAGTACTGTATACAAAAAATACACATCCCCTTTGTCCCTAGTGGTCTGCCCAGTGCCCTGCATGTCATTTTATATAAGAAAAGGTTTTTTTTTCTGCCTGGAAACTGGAGATTGTCCAGAGCAACCAAAAAGTGTCCCTTTATGTCAAAAGTGGTTTTAGACCAGCTAGAAAACACCGATAAAAAATTAGAATCACAATTTATCATCAAACAATAAATTTAATGACAGCGACTATTCTGCAACTGAGCAAATTTCAGTGTTTTTGATTTGATTACATTATTGAATCATTTTTATATATATTTTTATTTTATTATAATTTATGATTTTGTGTTTCAAACTTTATCCTACCCGGGATGTCTACTAGACTCTGGTTCGGACAGATTTAAGTGAGTTATTCATAAGAATTGCATGCCTACAATATAAAAACGCCAAATTTCCATGCAAAATAATTGTACCGCTTTCAGCACAAAATTCCAGCCAGAATCATACCGCCAGGGAGGTTAAGCTAGATTGAAAATCCAGATGGATAGAAATGATTTTGTGAACATGCATCAGACATGTGTCGGACTTGCTTTCCAAAACACCACCAGTTGACATGAGTCCCTAAAGCTGGCCATAGACAGTTTGAATTCCTGCTGAGATTCAAACCATGTATAGGCATGCTGAATGTACCCAAGTTGATCGATTTATCAACTTGGGAACAAACAGCCTGCCAGATTCTCCGGTGGAAGAGCACAATGGCCCAGCAGGAGGTATTCCCCTGTGGACACTGTCCATGTTTTGCAGGAAAGAAATTCATTCCATCTATGGCCAGCCTAAGGCTGAACTCCAGGAAGAAAGCTTTTATTCTAATTCTAATTAGAAAGCTTTGATTCTAATGTACAAATATTTTGCCTGGTGGGGAAGCAAAAGGAATATCCATATTTGCATCTGTGAAGATGTGCATTAAAGTGAACTTTCTTAGTCTTAGTGTTTTCATACCTCCCAACAGTCCCAGATTGGGCGGGACTTTCTTGCATTTCAAGCTTTGTCCCGCGGTCCCGGTGTACAGGGACTTTGTTCCGCATTGCTGACAGCCTAGCAGGACATGCAGCAGTGTGAATGTCCATCCAGCACAACCAGGGATTGGTGGGCAAGCTGGCAGGCGTAGGCCCGCAGTGAGAGTGAAGCTGTCAAATCCAACCTCTGATGTTGGTGATGGGCAGGGCCAATATGCGGGGCTCCACCCCCTTTGTCAGACAACCCGCGCATAGACAAACAGCAGGCGTTTATACATTGCTGGCCGGGGAAGAAGGTGGTAGGGGGTAGAACCAATTGTAACTACTGTATGTGCACCCACAGTGGTGTAAAATTCAGGTTTATTATACACCGCTGTGGGTGCACATGCAGTAGTTACAATTGGTCCTGCTCCCTGCCACCTTCTTTCCCGGCCAGCTGTTCGTCTATGCATGGGTTGTCTGACTAAGGGGGTGGAGCCCTGCCCATCCCCGGCATTAGAGGATGGACTTGACAGCTCCACTCACTCTCAGTGCGGCCATACGCCCGCCGGCTTGCCCACCTCCATCTGAGGCCTCCATTCTTGCCTTGGTTCCTGTATGCTGGTAATCAAGATTTTAGAAGATAAGTGTACCATGTTTTATCAATTGGTGTCTTTGCAGTTTAACCAATTCCTGAACCTTTCACTCTGTGCAACGCACTCCTGATCCTTTCACTCTGTACGTAACGCACTCCTGTACCTTGCACTCCTGTACGAAATGCACTGCTGAACCTTGCACTTCTGTACGAAACGCACTTCTGAACCTTGCACTGCTGTCCGAAACGCACTGCTGAACCTAGCACTCCTGTATGAAACGCACTGCTGAACCTTGCACTCCTGTATGAAACGCAATGCTGAACCTTGCACTCCTGTACGAAATGCACTGCTGAACCTTGCACCCTGTACGAATTTCATTCCTGAACCTTGCACTCTGTACGATATGCACTCCTGAACCTTGCACTCTGTACGTAACGCATTCCTGAACCTTGCATTCTGTACGCAACGGATTCCTGAACCTTGCATTCTGTACGATATGCACTCCTGAACCTTGCACTCTGTACGTAACGCATTCCTGAACCTTGCATTCTGTACGCAACGGATTCCTGAACCTTGCATTCTGTACGCAATGCATTCCTGAACCTTGCATTCTGTATGTAACGCATTCATGAACCTTGCACTCTGTATGTAACGCATTCATGAACCTTACACTCTGTACGTAACGCATTCCTGAACCTTACACTCTGTACGTAACGCATTCCTGAACCTTGCACTCTGTACGTAACGCATTCCTGAACCTTGCACTCTGTACGAATCGATTGTGCTGGGGTTTGTGTCTGTGAGACTCCAGCTTGTAGCACAGCAATCAAAGCTTTTTTTATAAGTACAAGGTAGCATGTTTTAAGCCATGCCCCTTCAGCTCCTCCCACTCTTAAGTATTTGGCCACACCCATTTTGCCAAGTTACGCACATCGCAGGTCACTTCCTCCCTCAAGTGTCCCTCATTCTGAAGTTTAAAGGTTGGGAGGTATGGTTTTCTTACTTTAACTTCTAAAACATTGGCACCAAAAGCTTCTACTCCCACTTCGAGAGCGAGGCAATAAAAGTAACTGACCAGCAGAGTACTGTAGAAATAAAACGTTTGTTTCTCTGACAGGTCTACTTCAGCTATTACAAAGACCAAAGAAAGAGAGGAGGTTAAAAAGGTTTTGCTCAACAAGTCTTACAAGCCTCTTGGAGGTGCAGAAACATGAATCATTATGCAGCTCACTAGATCTATAAACAGCCATTCTAAACATCTTGTGCAAAATTCATAACTTTCTCGAATACAATTCCTCCAAGGACTGTGATTGTAGAACACTTGGAGCGGAATACTTAATGAGACAGAAAAGTAAGACATCTAATTAATCCAAATGTGCCTTGCCTTAGGAAATAGAGTCTGCCTCTAACCTCTGTCTCATTGGGGATGGTTCACATTGCAACCTCCGAGGTCTAGTTTAAATTATTAGATTTGAACTGCTGTGGATCTTCTGTCTGGAATACAGAAGTCTCGGTGCAGCATGTCATGTAAAAAGGTCTCGAACTAGCAAACTTTTTTTTTTACACTGAACATCACAAGCAGATTAGAAGTGATAAAGGGATTATATTTTCAGTTTGTACTTGTTTGAGTAAAGTTGTATCTTCAATATTTGACAGGCATGAACAGAGAGAACCAAAATTAATCTCAGGTGCGTTTAGATGTGTAGATGCGTTTGGTGTTTTTTATGCCCAAAAGCTCCTCTCCTGAACGCAGAAGAATTCTGGAGAGGAGCTTTTGGGCATAAAAAAAGGATCTTTGACTGCCTCTAAACTCTGCTGCTCCTAAACTCCTTTAAAAGCCTATGTATGCATGGATACATAATGCCCCTTTCACATGTGTGGACCGTTCAGATCCGCCTGAAAAAACTGAACAGTTTTTTCAGGCGGATCTGAACGGTCGCTCCATACAGCTCTATGGAGCGTCGGATTTCAGCGGTGACATGTCCGCTGACATCCGATCCTCCCCAAACCGATCTGCTCCGCAAAATCCAGATGGATGTCCTATTTTCCATCCGTCTGGTGGATTGGATCAGATGAAAATGGACAGGCGGTCCGTAATCATCCGATCCCCCCCATAGGGGAGAGCGGACTCTCTGACAGGTCCGTCCATGCACAGAGTGCAGAGATGGACTTGTTATCCGCCAGCTCAGCGGGGATCAATGGAGCGATCCCCGCTGAGCAAACGGAGTACTAAAAACAGACAGCCCCATGTGAAAGGGTCCTTAGGGTTGATATACAAATACGCTGAAAACTTAGCAAAGTGCAATTGCACTCTGCAAGTGCAGTTGCTCCAGAGCTTAGTAAATGAGCAGAAGCTCTGCTGACCTCCATCGTCCAATCATATCCAAGCAAAAATGCTTTTTTTTTTATTTCCCTTGCACGTGATTGGGTACGCTTTGCAAAGTGAAACTTTACCTCATTTACCAAGCTCTGAAGCAATTGCATTTGTAGAGTGCAGCTCCACTTTGCAAAGTGCACAGTCTATTTGCCTTTAGTAAATTAACCCCATAGGCTTTTTTTAGGTGCGTTCAGGGGCTTAGGAAAAAAACACCAAAAGCAAACTCCATGCAAATAGGTGCTGCATGGCCAAACTGCTAACCAGAATAGATAGATTGTAGGGGGGCAGGGTTGGGGGCGATCTAGTGTTGGCAACTGTAAACTTTGCACTAGAAATGGACACTGGACAGTCCAAGCTGTTTTTCCTGCACTGCTGCAATTCAGCAAGGCAGCAAACAAACACCATTTCAGTGCAGGAGGTTTTGTACAGCAAGCCCACAGCATAAAACACAAAAGCTCTCCTTGTCAAAGCCATTAAACTGATGTCAGTTCCTGACTAACAGCGTGCCCCCCAGCAGGATCCCCAAACAGGCAACACATGTACCATTTTAGTTTTATACCAGCATTGAACCTTTTCACGCAGCTACAGGCTCCTACAGCAGAGACAGAGAGCTCTGAGCATCAGTAAGCTCACATATAAAAAAGGCCTAGGACAATTGAGACTGAGGTCTGTCTACTAGGTAAGCTGTGGACCTGGAAATAGAGGCCTTATCAGCTCTTCAAACCCTCCAGGCATCCTGTACGCCGGAGCCTTACTAAAGTATACTATATATAGAACAGTATACACAGATCAGCCATAACATTTTTTTTGCATTATGTAAGGAAGGGTTTAAGCCCCTGTCAAGTGTTAGAAACGCTATATAAAGCTTTTTCTTTTTGCTGCTCTGCAAGAAGATTCTTCTCATTTCTTGTGACCATTGTCACTGGGACAGAAAGTGAAGGGAAATTAAAAATGTTACCGGGATAGAGGGAAAATCTTCCAATGAGGGTGCCCATTCCAGTAGATTAAAGTGTGTCATAACTTTATATAATCCTGTTTGTTCCCTAATGCTGTGTGCCCCTTCCTGTTATTTATAAAAAAAAATGCTGTGTATACCTTACAGTGGTGTGAAAAAGTGTTTGCCCCCTTCCTCATTTCCTGTTCCTTTGCATGTTTGTCACACTTAAGTGTTTCGGAACATCAAACCAATTTAAACAATAGTCAAGGACAACACAAGTAAACACAAAATGCAATTTGTAAATGAAGGTGTTTATTATTAAAGGCCCTGTGTGAAAAAGTGATTGCCCCCTAAACCTAATAACTGGTTGGGCCACCCTTAGCAGCAACAACTGCAACCAAGCGTTTGCGATAACGTGCAATGAGGCTTTTACAGCGTCCTGGAGGAATTTTGGCCCACTCATCTTTGCAGAATTGTCCTAATTCAGTTACATTAGAGGGTTTTCGAGCATGAACAGCCTTTTTAAGGTCATACCACAACATCTCAATAGGATTCAGGTCAGGACTTTGGCTAGGCCACTCCAAAGTCTTCATCTTGTTTTTCTTCAGCCATTCGGTGGTGGACTTGCTGGTGTGTTTAGGATCATTGTCCTGCTGCAGAACCCAAGTTCGTTTCAGCTTGAGTACACGAACAGATGGTCGGACATTCTCCTTCAGGATCTCTTGGTAGACAGCAGAATTCATAGTTCCTTTTATCACGGCAAGTCTTCCAGGTCCTGAAGCAGCAAAACAGCCCCAGACCATCACACTACCACCACCATATTTTACTGTTGGTATAATGTTCTTTTTCTGAAATGCAGTGTTCCTTCTACGCCAGATATACTTGGACACACACCTTCCAAAGAGTTCCACTTTTGTCTCATCGGTCCACAGAATGTTGTCCCAAAAGTCTTGGGGATCATCAAGATGTGTTGTGGAGAAATTGAGACGAGCTTTGATGTTCTTTTTGCTCAGCAGTGGTTTTCTCCTTGGAACTCTGCCATGCAGGCCATGTTTGCCCAGTCTTTTCCTGATGGTGGAGGCATGAACGCTGACCTTAACTGAGGCAAGTGAGGCCTGCAGTTCCTTGGACGTTGTTGTGGGGTCTTTTGTGACCTCTTGGATGAGTCGTCGCTGCGCTCTTGGGGTAATTTTGGGCGGCCGGCCACTCCTGGGAAGGTCCACCACTGTTCCATGTCTTCGCCATTTGTGGATAATGGCTCTCACTGTGGTTCGCTGGATTCCCAAAGCTTTGGAAATGGCTTTATAACCCTTTCCAGACTGATAGATCTCAATTACTTTCTTTCTCAATTGTTCCTGAATTTCTTTGGGTCTCGGCATGATGTGTAGCTTTTAAGGATCTTCTGGTGGACCTTACTGTGTCAAGCAGCTCCTATTTAAGTGATGCCTTGATTGTGAACAGGTGTGGCAATAATCAGGCCTGGGTGTGGCTAGAGAAATTGAACTCAGGTGTGGACAACCACAGTTATAGTATGTTTTAACAAGGGGGGCAATCACTTTTTCACACAGGGCCATGATGGTTTGGATTTTTTTTCACCTTTAATAATAAACACCTTCATTTACAAATTGCATTTTGTGTTTACTTGTGTTGTCCTTGACTATTGTTTAAATTGGTTTGATGTTCCGAAACACTTAAGTGTGACAAACATGCAAAGGAACAGGAAATGAGGAAGGGGGCAAACACTTTTTCACACCACTGTATTTCAGAGTGGCGCTCACATGACAGGGTGGGGGGCCAGGATCTGGGGGCCTCCTTTTTAAAGGGGGCTTCCAGATTACGATAAGCCACCCATCTGCAGACCCTCACAACCACTGGCCAGGGTTGTGGGGAAGAGGCCCCCTGTCCCCATTTTAATTGGCATGGGGGTTCCCCTTAAAATCCATGCCAGACCGAAGAGTATTTTTTTCCATTTTGGCAAGGGTTCCCCTTCAAGATTCTCAGCGCACAAGCCGCAACGCAAGTCTGATCATCATGAGCCGACTTGTGGTGCGACTTCTATTCAAATCAATGAGCTCTCATAGGGAACCATATATTTTGAATAGAGGCAGAGCAACGCTGCTAAAAGCTAGTGCCACTAAACGTGCATTAACACCAATGCAAAAATCTACTAAAAACAAGTTTTTACAGACGCTTTTTCCTGGCATTGGTAGTGGATTTGCAGCTCATTTTTTCTAACGCCCTGTGTGCATAAGGCCTTAGCCCGGAGGGCAGGGTGAAAAATATTGGAGTTTTTTGCTTGATGAATCAAGCTGAGGCTGCTTTTACCTGCTTGCTACTTGGGCCAGGTGAGGTGTGCGGTGGCCCAGCTATGCCTTCCTAAAATGCATATACGTTTATATATCTAAAGATTTGTAATTCTGCACAGCCTGTCTTGTGTTTTACACATCTTGGGAGGAATTAACAAAGGGTTGTGCAAGCACAAGCTTGCACAACTCTTCTAAATTTAAAACATGGAGTATATGCAGCTTCTAATTAACAAAAGGGGCACAGGCTTTAGCCCTTCTGTTGGCAAATTCTGGGTCACAGGAGAGCACAAGTAAGTGCACTCCTGTGACCCACATGAGAACTATGACCAAAAGAGCTTTGGCCATCCTTTTCTTTTAATTGCTCGATTCCTGAATGAATAAGCCAGCTGAATGTAATATCGGCCAATTAATTCTTCATTATTTTTCAATAAAAATCAGTCCTATCCAGGTCAGGTGTATACATTGCAAAATTAGGAGAAATATGATAGGCTGCCATTGGTGATCTTTCCTAGTGAAAATATTAGTTTCTTGAAATTTTGACTAAGATATTTGTGTCATAAAGGCATAACGATAAGAAATTCTAACTCTCATTTGCTGCATGCATGCTTTTTCCAGGTCTGTGACTGACTGAAATATTGAAGCTAGTAAACTATCATAAAACAGGCCATCAAGGGCCGCCACTATTATGCAGTGACCTCACGTGTACTTTCGAACATTATACCTATAAATCACACATGAATGGACCCAATAGCAAATAAACTGTTGCAAGAGCCCCACCTGCTGGTCACATAATATAATGTTATGAAAATTACAAACAGCATAATGCTCAGCGCATGAATGAATAATCTCCACTTGGCCAAATGAATGGCCTGAGTGCTGTCACTCCTATTTCTTGGATTATCTTAATTCTTCTTCTAGAAGGAGCTGTTAAATCAGAATAACTGGCGGATGTCAAATCTCTTTTAGAAAGCAGAGAAATTGATGTGTCTTCCAGTGGTTCTGTTCATTGATCCTCATTTACACCTCCTATGTAAGGACGGCTGCTTTTGCTGTTTTGTGTAAAGTACTGTAATATTTTTTTAACTTCTGTTAAGACTGTTACATTGTTTAAGGCAGGCATGCATGGAATCTAATTGTATTTTTTTATTTTAATGCTTGCTAGCTGGGTAAGGAGGATAATACATGGCAGGTAGGGAACAAATACATGTTTAAATTCAATTGTTATAGATTGCATTATTCTTGCAGCTTATTAATATCTTTGCAAACAAATTAAGTATAAAATGAAACTCCAAATGTTGTTACAAAGCAATTTTGAAAAGTTTAGTACAAAGATTACATTATGAAACCCAGGGTATTTACATATTGCTGACTTAAGCTTCTGAAGAGCAAGGAAATCATTAGCCATTAAATAGATAATGGGTGACGTTATGAAAATCATTCCTTTAAGCCACAACTCTATACCTAGAACCACTTATTTAAATAGTAACAGAGACTCTTATGCCGCGTACACGCGGTCGGAATTTCCAACAACAAATGTTGGATGTGAGCTTGTTGTCGGAAATTCCGACTGTGTGTAGACTCCATCGGACATTTGCTGTCGGAATTTCCGACAACAAATGTTTGAGAGCTGGTTCTCAAATTTTCCGACAACAAAACTTGTTGTCAGAATTTCAGGGCGTGCGTACCCAATTCCGACGCACAAAATTCCACGCATGCTCGGAATCAAGCAGAAAAGCCGCACTGGCTATTGAACTTAATTTTTCTTGGCTCGTCGTACATGTTGTACGGCACCTCGTTTTTGACGTTCGAAATTTCCAACATCATTTGTGCGACCGTGTGTATGCAAGACAAGTTTGAGCCAACATCCGTCAGAAAAAAATCCACGGTTTTGTTGTCGGAATGTCCGATCGTGTGTACGCGGCATTAGGGTTTATTATGTGGAGGGCAAAATAGAGTTGAAGGCCTGGTGCTGACTTCTCTTTATGGAAAAATTGGTTGCTTGTCTGTCATGTAGATCCTCTAGAAAAGGACAACCATCAGTAAACACAAACCAAATTATCCTAGGCTTAAAAATGTATAGGTAGTTTGCTCACGCAAAGGCGAAAGGTTTGGGAACAACTCATTGGGTCTGAAGGGGGGATCACCTGCCCTAACTTACACAAGCCGCAACGCAAGTCAGATCATCATGAGCCAACTTGTGGTGCGACATCTATTCAAATCAATGGGCTCTCATAGGGAACCATAGATTTTGAATAGAGGCAGAGCAACGCTGCTAAAAGCTAGTGCCACTAAACGTGCATTAACACCAATGCAAAAATCTACTAAAAGCAAGTTTTTACAGACACTTTTTCCTGGCGTTGGTAGTGGATTTGCAGCTCATTTTTTCTAACGCCCTGTGTGCATAAGGCCTTAGCCCCGAGGGCAGGGTGAAAAATATTGGAGTTTTTTTCTTGATGAATCAAGCTGAGGCTGCTTTTACCTGCTAGCTACTTGGGCCAGGTGAGGTGTGCAGTGGCCCAGCTATGCCTTCCTAAAATGCATATACGTTTATATATCTAAAGATTTGTAATTCTGCACAGCCTGTCTTGTGTTTTACACATCTTGGGAGGAATTGACAAAGGGTTGTGCAAGCACAAGCTTGCACAACTCTTCTAAATTTAAAACCTGGAGCAGATGCAGCTTCTAATTAACAAAAGGGGCACAGGCTTTAGCCCTTCTGTTGGCAAATTCTGGGTCACAGGAGAGCACAAGTAAGTGCACTCCTGTGACCCACATGAGAACTATGATCAAAAGAGTTTTGGCCATCCTTTTCTTTTAATTGCTCGATTCCTGAATGAATAAGCTCCATTCCACCAGCTGAATGTAATATCGGCCAATTAATTCTTCATTTTTTTTCAATAAAAATCAGTCCTATCCAGGTCAGGTGTATACATTGCAAAATTGGGAGAAATGATAAGCTGCCATTGGTGATCTTTACTAGTGAAAATATTTGTTTCTTGAAATTTTGACTTAGATATTTGTGTCAAAACAGGCATAACGATAAGAAATTCTAACTCTCATTTCCTGCATGCTTTTTCCAGGTCTGTGACTGACTGAAATATTGAAGCTAGTAAACTATCATAAAACAGGCCATCAAGGGCCGCCACTATTATGCAGTGACGTGTACTTTCGAACATTATACCTATAAATTACATACATGAATGGACCCAATAGCAAATAAACTGTTGCAAGAGCCCCACCTGCTGGTCACATAATATAATGTTATGAAAATTACAAACCGCATAATGCTCAGAGCATGAATGAATAATCTCCACTTGGCCAAATGAATGGCCTGATTGCTGTCACTCCTATTTCTTGGATTATCTTAATTCTTCTTCTAGAAGGAGCTGTTAAATTAGAATAACTAGTGGATGTCAAATCTCTTTTAGAAAGCAGAGAAATTGATGTGTCTTTCAGTGGTTCTGTTCATTGATCCTCATTTACACCTCCTATGTAAGGACGGCTGCTTTTGCTGTTTTGTGTAAAGTGCTGTAATATTTTTTTAACTTCTGTTAAGACTGTTACATTGTTTAAGGCAGGCATGCATGGAATCTAATTGTATTTTTTTATTTTAATGCTTGCTAGCTGGGTAAAGAGGATAATACATGGCAGGTAGGGAACAAATACATGTTTAAATTCAATTGTTATAGATTGCATTATTCTTGCAGCTTATTAATACCTTTGCAAACAAATTAAGTATAAAATGAAACTCCAAATGTTGTTACAAAGCAATTTTGAAAAGTTTAGTACAAAGATTACATTATGAAACCCAGGGTATTTACATATTGCTGACTTAAGCTTCGGAAGAGCAAGGAAATCATTAGCCATTAAATAGATAATGGGTGACGTTATGAAAATCATTCCTTTAAGCCACAACTCTATACCTAGAACCACTGATTTAAATAATAACAGAGACTCTTATGCCGCGTACACACGGTCGGAATTTCCGACAACAAATGTTGGATGTGAGCTTGTTGTCGGAAATTCCGACTGTGTGTAGACTCCATCGGACATTTTCTGTTTTCTGACATCAACTTGTTGTCGGAAATTCAGGGAGTGCATACCCAAAATTCCACGCATGCTCGGAATCAAGCAGAACAGCCACACTGGCTATTAGCTTAATTTTTCTTGGCTCGTCGTACGTGTTGTACGGCACCTCGTTCTTGACGTTCGAAATTTCCAACATCAGTTGTGCGACCGTGTGTATGCAAGACAAGTTTGAGCCAACATCCGTCGGAAAAAAATCCATGGTTTTGTTGTCGGAATGTCCGATCGTGTGTACGTGGCATTAGGGTTTATTATGTGGAGGGCAAAATAGAGTTGAAGGCCTGTTGCTGACCTCTCTTTATGGAAAAATTGGTTGCTTGTCTGTCATGTAGATCCTCTAGAAAAGGACAACCACCAGTAAACACAAACCAAATTATCCTAGGCTTAAAAATGTGGAGATAGTTTGCTCACACAAAGGCGAAAGGTTTGGGAGCAACTCATTGGAAAAGAAGACCCAACTCATTTGGTCTGACGGGGGATCACCTGCCCTAAGTTAGAAGCAAGTAAGCTAGTTTCTGGTAGAAACTTTCTTCAATTTTTCTGTCCAAATCAAATGCATTTTGTGGTATATAAAATCTATTTCAAGGCTTTAAAGAAGAACTAACATTGTTTTTTTATTTATTTACCAATTGCATATAACATTTGGTCCCATTCTGATCGGTGACCCCGTTATTCCCTAAAAAACACTTCTATATGCTGTCTTTACCTCCACCCCTTTTGAAGCCCAAATTATGGGTGTTTCTTTTGGGGGGAGGTACAGGCAGCAAAGAGCCCCTGCCTCCCCCTAAGCTGCGTGATCTGCCACTATTATATATGAACAATCAGTGCTTCACAATAGTAAAAGATCATTTAGAGCTCTGTGTAAAGTATCTGCCCGGGGTGTATACAGTGCATCTTGAAAGTATTATAGTTTTTAACAACTGTTTTTGGGGGTTACAGACACTAAAGTGTGGTTATAGACTTGTACAATAGAGTTGGTATACTCATCATATCTTGACGTCTTTAACTGTTTGGCCAATTCGTTCTGAGTCTGTTAAGGAGACATGAGCAACACACAGGAGTCTTGGATTATATATTTTTATAGTCGTTGGTTTTGGCTCTCAATTGTTTTTTGAGAAGCCTCTGTCTTACCTTTTGAATTTTGGTCTTTGACCTAGATCCCATTAATATACTTGTAAAAACTGCAATATAAAATTTTTGTTAGGCATTTTTGGGGGAATGCTCATATCTCAATTCCCCATAGAACGCTGTGAATTAGTTACCAAATGGTGTCCCCTATGGATGCAACGGTACTTTTAGTATTTTTAACCCAGCCACCCTAACGTGCTTTCAGTGCGATGTTTGAGATTGGTCATTGGTGTTTGAACCAATGATTTTTCTTGTATATTTTCATATATTTTATATACGTTATAACTCAATTTAGATACCTATTAGGCCGTATCTAGCCAATTGGCGAATCAGTGTGGCTATTATATTAGCCACACTGTATTTTTAGAGTAGTTCTCGTTTACAAGTATGAGTTTGGTTTCGAAATTGTAATATTGGGAAGGGACCACTAGATGGTGCGCTTCTAGGTTGCCAAATGGTGATCCCTTTGATTTATACACCACATTTCCGGTTTGGGGTCACTGTTTGGAGACACAAACATAAGGCTTACGATTTGGGTTGCTAACATCTAGAGTTACCGAATCAAGTCCTGCAATTTGGCAGGAGATGGCGGGTTCTCTGTTAACCCACTTGATTTATGACGATATCTTAATGAAACCTTTTAATGTTTTTCACATTCTGCCCATTTTTAAATTTGAATTACCACCGCAGATTATTATGTGGATTAGTTTCGATGGGTCTACGATTTTTATGTGCCATGCTTTAAATAATACAGGCCTAGTAACGTGGAGGCCGCTCTTCTTAATGTTTTTAAGTTTTTCTTTTTTCTTTTTTTCCCATCACATACAAATTTTGGCAGGATCTAATCTAAATACTCCCTGATTTAAGTGCCGTATTGCTTTTTGTGAATTCGGCAAGCAGCCGATATGCATTTTTTCAATACATTTTCGTTGTGCATGGGACGTTCCTGTGACGAGTGTAGGGCTCTATATCAGATAATCCAAGCTTCAATGTGCGAGCAGAAGTAGTTCCGTCAGCGTTGATGATGTGCTGCGCATACGATACGACGCTAGCCATGGGAACCCACAGACTCAGAGCGAGGCTTGGTTGGGTGGAGATGCTATAAGAGAGGTGACGCAGCGTGCCGCCCGTGTCCCTAGACGACATAATTTGTTACGAAGCGCGTAGGGAGGAGCGACGCGCTGACGTCACCTCGTATAAGCAATACAAGCGTCTAGGGAATTCGTGTCTGTCCGTGTTGTATCCGGCCGGTACACCGGACTCAAGGCATACGAATATCTACTTGATTGTAAGTGTGATCTGTATTTTAATAAATCATTGGTAACGCACTATGAAAGCCCCCCTTTTCTTTCATATGGTTTACATCTATCTATGAGCCCCGTGGTATTTAAGAGTTTGAGGAGAATCTAGACCATACTAGAGGGACCTGGGACTGAGGAGACCAGCAGCACTATCCAGGAGTTCTTGGAAACGTTGGTTTTTCATACGCTTTCTGTGATCCTCTGTGACGGGGGATCATAGGCCTCTGGTAGCAAACCTATACAATTGGTGGTGGTCAGCACACAGATTATAAGATTGGATACTCCAGATTGCATTGATATACACTTCCGAATTCTATCTTTTCAACAGATTCTTCCCCTTGTTTTTCTATGTCTTCTGTTTTACACACCTTTGGGGGAATTAACAAAGGGGTGTGCAAGCACAAGCTTGCACAACTCTTCTAAATTTAAAACATGGAGCAGATGCAGCTTCTAATTAACAAAAGGGCACAGGCTTTAGCCTACTGTTGGCAAATTCTGGGAAACCGGAGAGCACAAGTAAGTGCACTCCTGTGACCCACATGTGAATTATGACCTTTTCTTTGAATTGCTCGATTCCTATATGAATAAGCTCCATTCCACCAGCTGAATGTAATATCTATATATAAAAATCAGTCCTATCCAGGTCAGGTGTATACATTGCAAAATTGGGAGAACTATGAAGGTTGCCATTGGTGATCTTTCCTAGTGAAAATATTAGTTTCTTGAAATTTTGACTTAGATATTTGTGTCAAAACAGGCATAACGATAAGAAATTCTAACTCTCATTTCCTGCATGCTTTTTCCAGGTCTGTGACTGACTGACTGAAATATTGAAGCTAGTAAACTATCATAAAACAGGCCATCAAGGGCCGCCACTATTATGCAGTGACGTGTACTTTTGAACATTATACATTATATACATGTATACATTATATACATTATCAGCCCCACCTGCTGGTCACATAATATAATGTTATGAAAATTACAAACCGCATAATGCTCAGCGCATGAATGAATAATCTCCACTTGGCCAAATGAATGGCCTGAGTGCTGTCACTCCTATTTCTTGGGTTATCTTAATTCTTCTTCTAGAAGGAGCTGTTAAATCAGAATAACTGGTGGATGTCAAATCTCTTTTAGAAAGCAGAGAAATTAATGTGTCGTCCAGTGGTTCTGTTCATTGATCCTCATTTACACCTCCTATGTAAGAACGGCTGCTTTTGCTGTTTTGTGTAAAGTACTGTAATATTTTTTTAACTTATGTTAAGACTGTTACATTGTTTAAGGCAGGCATGGAATCTAATTGTATTTTTTTATTTTAATGCTTGCTAGCTGGATAAGGAGGATAATACATGGCAGGTAGGAAACAAATACATGTTTAAATTCAATTGTTATAGATTGCATTATTCTTGCAGCTTATTAATACCTTTGCAAACAAAAGTATAAAATGAAACTCCAAATGTTGTTACAAAGCAATTTTGAAAAGTTTAGTACAAAGATTACATTATGAAACCCAGGGTATTTACATATTGCTGACTTAGGGCTCTTTCACACGGGGCGGATCAGTGCTGATCCGCCCCGTGGATATCCGATCGCTCAGCGGGGATCGCCGGAGTGATCTCCGCTGAGCAGGAAGATGACAGGTCCGTCTCTGCACACAGCGCAGGGACCGACCTGTCACAGCGCCGCTCTCCCCTATGGTAGATCGGGTGACGACGGACCGTAGAGTCCGTCGCCATCCAAACCGCTCTGCAGACGGATGAAAAAATAGGGTTTTCCTCCGTCTGCAGAAACGGACCATAGCGGGCACAGACGAGATCGGGTGTCAGCGGATGCTCATCCGCTGACGCACGCTATCCCATAGGGATACATGTATGTCCGTTTTTCATCCGAAAACGGACATACGGACCGTCCGTGTGAAAGAGCCCTCAAGCTTCTGTAGAGCAAGGAAATCATTAGCCATTAAATAGATAATGTGTGACGTTATGAAAATCATTCCTTTAAGCCACAACTCTATACCTAGAACCACTGATTTAAATAGTAACAGAGACTCTTATGCCACGTACACACGGTCGGAATTTCCGACAACAAATGTTGGATGTGAGCTTGTTGTCGGAAATTCCGACCGTGTGTAGACTCCATCGGACATTTGCTGTTGGAATTTGTTTGAGAGCTGGTTCTCAAATTTTACAACAACAAAACTTGTTGTCGGAAATTCAGAGCGTGTGTACCCAATTCCAACGCACAAAATTCCACGCATGCTCGGAATCAAGCAGAACAGCCGCACTGGCTATTGAACTTAATTTTTCTTGGCTCGTCGTACGTGTTGTACGGCACCTCGTTCTTGACATTCAAAATTTCCAACATCAGTTGTGCGACCGTGTGTATGCAAGACAAGTTTGAGCCAACATCCGTCGGAAAAAAAAAATCCACGGTTTTGTTGTCGGAATGTCCGATCGTGTGTATGCGGCATTAGGGTTTATTATGTGGAGGGCAAAATAGAGTTGAAGGCCTGTTGCTGACCTCTCTTTTTGGAAAAATTGGTTGCTTGTCTGTCATGTAGATCCTCTAGAAAAGGACAACCACCAGTAAACACAAACCAAATTATCCTAGGCTTAAAAATGTATAGGTAGTTTGCTCACACAAAGGCGAAAGGTTTGGGAACAACTCATTGGAAAAGAAGACCCAACTCATTGGGTCTGAAGGGGGGATCACCTGCCCTAAGTTAGAATCAAGTAAGCTTGTTTCTGGTAGAAACTATCTTCAATTTTTCTGTCCAAATCAAATGCATTTTGTGGTATATAAAATGGAAACTTCCTATCAGAATACTTACCAGAATTTTCCTTTCCTGATGGACTCCATGGCAGCAACGTGTGGGTTTAGTCCCGCCTCCATTACCCTATAGGACCCTACTCCCATACATCTTTGCTCCCTGCCCACGGCCGTGTTTGGTAACTAGCCTACTCCAGCCATTTGGGAGAGAACTCCTGCTGCCATGGAGTCCATCAGGAAAGCAAAATTACAGTAAGTATTCTGATAGGAATTTTCCATTTTCCTGACAGACTCCATGGCAGTAACGTGTGGGAAATAACTTGCCATACACACCCGGGTGGGCAAAATGCTGAACAAAAGATTTATTTAACGTTGTCGACCGACAGAACTTTCAAACCAAAATCAACAGATGATAAGGATGCTGGCTCAACACAATAATGAGTCATGAAAGTATGGATTGAAGACCAGGAGGCTGCTCTGCAGATTACTTCAGGCACAACGTGACGAGAGGCCGCCCATGATGTTGAGAGACTTCTAGTAGAGTGTGCTGTCACCGCCTCAGGAGGAGCCAAGCCCTTCTCTCTGTAATGAAAAAGAAAAGTCGCGCTAAACTGAAAAATAATAAAAATGATCAGAAAAGAATATGATAGTGAAAGTCATACACCAAATGTACTAATCGTGAAGTAACAAAACAAATATAATAGCTGCAAAAAACTTCAAACAATAATCCTGTAAAAATTGGTGACAAACGTGAATCGCAAACTAACAATATCTGTAAATTGTATAAATGTAATGCCTCAAATAGTCCAGAAAAAAAAAAAAAATCCTGAACAAAATCCTGTGGGCAAAAAACACAACTCCAAGGTATATACGTGCACAGCAAGGTGACAGTCAATATGTTGGTGACAACAAAAAATAAAGTGACTGAAGTGTTCAGCGATCCCACCACCGTCTGTAGTGCTTGCTTACCAGCTTCCAGAGATTGTGTGCTTGTGGCTATTGCCCAGCCAGTGCCTTTTCCTCACAGTGATAGGACCGATCCCGTCGTCCTGTATGGGGAGGTTCCGTTTAGACTGCTGGGCTGTGGGCTCCAAATACTTTCCACTGGTGACAGCTCTCAGTATCCTGCAGTGGGCATAATAGGGGCTCATACATGGAAGAAAGGATGCCAGAAAGGGATCATGGGTAAAACCCGTGTGGGATTGTTTATTTAAAATTAACGCACTACAAGTGTGCATACACTTAAAAAGTTTGTGACCGGCTACAGTACTAACGCCTGTACTACATGACGGGACGTTGCTCGCGGTGACGTCAGCACGTCGCTCCTCCTACGACGTTTCGTCACACTCCTGACGTATTCATGGGGCCTTCTCTCTGTAAGCCCATTGGATGGCCTGGACCACCCAAGCAGCGATGGATCTGACTGAAGCTTTAGAGCCTTTATTTTTCCTGTGGAACAAAACGAAGAGAGAGTCAGTCTGACGAAAGGAAGCTGTAACATCCAAATATTATTTTAGAGTAACTCCCATATCAAGAGGATGTGGATCCAGACTCTCAGCGGACATGAAGGTAGGCAGTGTGATTTCCTGGTTTTCATGAAAAACAGTGGTAACTTTGGGATTTGTTCCCAGCATTGGAATTAGGACCACTCTATCCGGGAAAAAGGCAAGAAAGGGTTCATTTGAACCTAGAGATTGAATTTCTGAAATTCTCTTTGCCGACGTTATGGCTACCAGGAAAGAGGTTTTAAGGGTTAATTCTTTGACTGATAGTGATTTGTCAAGTTGCGAAAAGAAATCCAGAACCAATGGAAGATCCCATTTGGGAAATCTAGGTTTCTTCTGTGGCCTAAGCCTGACTGCTCCTTTAAAAAACTGTTGGACCAAAGGATGATTGGCCCATGCGACTCCAGAGAATGCTGAAATTGCAGATACCTGAACACGAAGGGAACTGACGGAAAGGGAGATGTCCAATCCTGACTGTAAGAAACTTAAAAAGTCTTGAACTGCCAAGGTATTGCAGGAACTAGGCCTGGAAACCATGTGACTTGTAAACTTCGCCCAAATTCTCTCATACACCCGATTGGTACTACCCCTTCTTGCATTAAGGAGAGTGGGAATAACCTCTTTAGGACAGCCTAACGCCTCCAACCTTCCCCTTTCAAAAACCAGGCCCTCAGGCGCAGGTGATTCGGGCAAGGATGCAACCTCGACCCCTGAGACAGAAGGTCTGGTCTGGATGGTAACGGAATCGGATCCTTGACACTGAGGAGCGTCAGAAGCGGAAACCAAGGCCTGTTGGGCCAATAGGGAATTATCGCAATCACTTCTGCTGTCTCTGACCTGAATCTCCTCAGGAACTGAAGGATGATAGGAGTTGGAGGAAAGGCATAAGCCTTGTGGAACCACCATTTCTCTGTCAGGGCGTTCACTCTGTAGGCTTGAGGATCTCTGTACCTCGAATAGTACCTTGCCAGTTTTTTGTTGCGGGGGGGGGCAAACAAGTCGACTTCCGGGGAAAGCCCCAACATTAGGATCCAACCAAATACCTCCTCGTGGAGAGACCACTCGTTGTTGTCTAGGAATATTCGGGAAAGGAAGTCTGCCTGGACGTTCTGAACCTCCGGAACATATGTCGCTGTCAGATCCTTCAGATTCCTCTGGGCCCAAGTCATGATCGGTTCCACCTCCTGGAGAAGAGAAAGACTTTGGGTATGCCTTCTGATGTATGCCACTGCTGTGGTATTGTCTAACCTGAGTTGGACCGAGGCTCCTGGGATCAGATGACGGAAAGCCAGAAGAGCCTGGAAGGCTGCTCTCAACTCCAAGATGTTTGACACCGTCCTTCTGGAGGGAAGATCCCAGGTGCCCTGAGCTACTTCCGTCAGGCAGTGGGCGCCCCAGCCCCTGTTGCTGGCATCTGACGTTATAGTTATCCATGAGATGGGAAGGATGGAATAGCAGTTGCAAAGATTCTCCCGCTGTAGCCACCATGGAAGGGAGTTCCTCATGGATGAAGTAATCCGAATCAGCTGAGCTTTGTTGCCTGTCCACTGCTGAAGGAAACCCTTCTGGAAGGGCCTCATCCTCCATTGCGCCCATTTCACTCGGAACAGTTGCGACCATAGTGCCTATAACTCTCAGGCACTGGAGGGCATGAAGATGAGAAGCCGAGAGAGCCGGACGGATTCTGTCTCTTACTACTGATATTTTTTCTTCTGGTAATGAGATGGTGCCTCTGACTGTATCGAACAGAGCCCCTAAGGACACTAGGGACTGGGACGGGTCTAACTGGCTCTTCTCCAAATTCAGGATCCACCCGAACTCCTGTAGAGTGGAGATAACTTGCCTCCTGTGAACTAGAAGTTGTAGGGGGGCAGGGTTGGGGGTAATCTAGTGTTGGCAACTGTAAACTTTGCACTAGAAATGGACACTGGACAGTCCAAGCTGTTTTTTCTGCACTGCTTCTTTTCAGCAAGGCAGCAAACAAACACCATTTCAGTGCAGGAGGTTTTGTACAGCAAGCCCACAGCATAAAAACACAAAACCTCTCTTTGTCAAAGCCACTAAACTGATGTCAGTTCCTGACTAACAGTGTGCCCCCAGCAGGTTCCCCAAACAGGCAACACATGTACCTTTTTAGTTTTCTACCAGCATTGAACCTTTTCACGCAGCTGCAGGCTCCCACAGCAGAGACAAAGAGCTCTGAGCATCAGTAAGCTCACATATATAAAGGCCTAGTTGAGACTAATAATAAAGGTCTGTCTACTAGGTAAGCTGTGGACCTGAAAATAGAGGCCTTATGAAATCCACAGCTCTTCAAAACCTCCAGGCATCCTGTACGCCAGAGCATTACTAAAGTATACTATATATAGAACAGTATACACAGATCAGCCATTTATGACCACCTACCTAAAATTGAGTAGGTCCTCCTTTTGCTGCCATTGTTTGTGTGCATAATGTAGGGAGGGGTTAAAGCCCCTGTCAAGTGTTAGAAACGCTATATAAAGCTTTTTTTTTTCTTTTTTTTTTGCTGCTCTGCAAGGAAATTTCTTGTGACCATTGTCACTGGGACAGAAAGTGAAGGGAAATTCAAAATGTTACTGGTATAGAGGGAAAACCTTCCAATGGGGGTGCCCATTCCAGTAGATTAAAGTGGTTGTAAGCCACTGTCATAACTTTATATAATCCTGTTTGTTATCTAATGCTGTGTGCCCCTGTCTGTGTTTTATAAAAAAAAAAAATGCTGTGTATACCTTATTTCAGATCGGCGCTCACGTGACAGGGTGGGGGGCCAGGTTTCGGGGCCCCCCTTTTTA